>WOGP01000888.1:0-21413 GCA_015342065.1 Leptinotarsa undecemlineata | reverse complement strand
CATTTTCATCATTTGTTAAATTAATCACATTGTTCATCAGTGTAAGTTGCTGCTGCTCCAAAGATTTAAGTGAATAGCTTTTATTTACCTCCAAGTTAATTTCTATTTCTGTAATCTCACTGTTAGGTGTTTTTGCATTTTCAGATTCTGAATGGCTCAAATTTGTAATTGAGCCACTCTGTAAGTTGGAGGTTCCACTATATGTGTTATCTTCTGATAAACAAGGGTTTTTAGGTTTTGTATTGTCATTTTTTTTGGGTGGAATGTTTTTTGTAGGTTTTATTTTATCCGCAGATGTTGACTTTTTTGCAGACTTTTGATTTGTGAACTGGATAGATTTGTTAAAAATATTGTTTTTATTCCTTGATTTTTCCTCTAAATATGCAATGTTGTCGTCCAATAAGTGGATTATACGTTCCTTGTCTGCAATTGTGATGTATTTGTCCAGTGAGATCTGCCTCAGTAACATTTTCCTCTCTTAGGTAGACTTATTCTGTCAGATAAATAGTATCACTGACTTGTTCTAATTCATGCTTGCATTCAACTTTCTTTAGGTCACTTGACTGCTTGAAACATGCCGGATGGAAGTTCTCACCACATTTGGAGCATTTAACTTTATTCACCACTTTTTTTTCACAGTGTTTACAGGTATAATTCTCGATTAATTTAGGAACAGGTAACAGTGAGCTTGACTCACCCCCAATGTTGGTATGTATGTATGTATGTTATAATAATAATATAAAACCAGAGTCAAATACCGTCGGAATGACGGGAACAACAACTGCGGCACTGCGACTGTAACAATATCATCTTTGATAATGTCTACCGCAGTAATAGGCAAAACGTCAGGCATAAAAATCAGCCGACCACGGCCAAAAACATGAAAAATACACTTCACACAGTTATCTATATCCGGCAATGTAAGTTAAAATTCTTTGATCAAAATTTTATAAGTTCTGGAGAAAAAAAAAAATTATTTTTTAAACTCATATTTGTATTCAACATACTTGTATTTCGAAAACAGTACATTTTTCGATAAATTTTCAGAAAATATTGATGAAATTATGTGTAGAACTCCTGTACCAATTCAAAAACCATTTTCATTAACTCCTGATATGAAATTTTCAAAATTTTTTTTTGGAATTTCAAATATCTCTCGGTCGACTGCCTTTTTATTATAGTCAGTAGCAATATATCCACATAATACACGCTGGATGTGTTTTCTTTTTGTTAGTAATATAATGATATAATTTTCCATTAACAAAAACATATTAAATTTTCAATTTTTTATTGAATATTCACTTTGAATCTGTATATTCAACGAATGGACTTATGAGATGACCAAATATGGAGATGAATAATTATGACTACCTACTTATTTCCATATTTATTATATGTGTAATAAGCTGGCATTCATTGTTACTTACTAGTCATACACATAATCTTCAAGTTGGATATTTAATTAAAGTATCTAGTGGATATCTACTGCATCTACAGATTTCACAGATGTATTTTTTTCGTTATGGACATCCAACGTTCAACCTGTGGACGTCGCGTCGTTTGAATATTCGGGGTTTGGAACATGATGAACCTAGTGAACGTTTAATGGATGTACATATCTCCATATTTATAAATTCAGTAAGTATGAACCTCCATTTCATTTTCAGATAAGTACATCTAATGAACATACAATGTGAGTTCAATACTGTTTCAAAAGTTCGATAATTACATCCCGTGAACGTCTATCGGATGTATAAACCTTTTTATAAGTACCTACGTCCAATAATTATCCAGTGAACATTCTCTGTAAGTGGATTGCACATCCATGGTGGAATTCACCGAACGTCCAAAATAGAGGTCTCAGAATATGCTATGTAAGTCTAGAAGCCATGAATTTTACCCTAATTTGGACGTCTTCTGGTCATCGTTTTTGCATATGGAGTATATCCTTTGAATATCAAGTAACAAGTATATTCATATATGAAAATCTGAAATCAATTCGGTCGACATAACCGCCGACAGATAGAATTCAGAAGAAACCCCCCATGCCCCTTCCCGAGTTGAGTGCCCTGAGTTGAAATTTTCTCCAAACGGTTAATGTGTGCAGAACACCCCATCTCGCCCATCCACACACGCTCCCCCGGAGCGGTCCACAACTTACTGATCGGCACTTTAGCAAGATTGACATCTGATCTTCATTGGTCGAAATTATAGGTGCTTTTACTTTCTGGTCTGTTAAATTGTATTATCATGACTTTCCCAACTGAGTTATTGCATTGGGTCCCCAAAAACTAACAGGAGACGAGTGTCTTTCAAATCACGAACGAGTGTTGGTTCTCAGTGAGTCTGAAAAAGAGATTCATGAACTGGTTGAGAAATTTTTATACTTACCGGAGCAGCCTGACAGCTACTGTCGGGGGTGGTATTTGGTTCTGTTTCGTAGGCCTCCTGTGTATGTCCCCGTCTCGGAATCTGGGGTCATCCATGTTTAGTGCGTTATGTAAATCGCTTAGCGCTGGGTTGTCGTGCGCTCGAATTCTATCGAACGTGTCGTCTGTGTGTTTTCTCATATATGCATCCACGTAGTGTATGTTCAGGTCTAGATCCCGGAATATGTACCTATTCGGTACATATCTTGCAGCGTTTACGGCGGCCTTTACGCACACGTTCATAAATGACTGGATCTGTTTTCTGTATGTTGCTGCGCACTGGCCCTAGGCAGTGCAGGCCTACGGGATTATCGGTAGTATTACGGTCTTTATCATGAGCAGCTTCACTTTCAGTCCCATGTTGCTTCTTCGACCTATTATTGGTAATAGGTTTTGCAGGGCAGATCTCGCCATTCCTATTATCTGCCTTACGAGAGACCTGAACGTTAATCCTTTGTCTAGATTGACCCCCCAAGTATCTAGTTTCGTTGGTCCATGGAATCTCTTGTCTGTTGAAGATGGCATTTCCTTCCGGGTGTACCCTACTCCGAATGAACAGTGTTGCTTGACTCTTGTCAGGCTTTATACTGATCTTCCACAGGTTGGCACATTCCTCTAATCTAGCTGCCTGATGCTGCAGGCACCTGGTGAGGTGCGCTTGGCTTGTTGATCTAGCCAGCAGAGCTGTGTCGTCCGCGTAGAGCACCAACTTGTTAAAGTTGTTCTCTGGCTTGGGAACGTCTACTGTTTATAACGGGAAGAGGTGTGGCGAAAGGACAGCACCTTGTGTGACCACTGCTTCCAGTAATCGCATCGTTGAGAGTTCTTGTCCTACTCTGCAGCGGCATCGTCTGTCAGTTAGAAAAGACTCGATTAATCTTATCATTGGTTTCGCGTAGCCAAAGTTGATCATTTTGACTGGAAGACTGTCATGCCAGACTCTGTCAAACGCCTTGGAGACGTCTAAGAAAATCGCTCCGGTGTTGTATCATTTGCCTAGGTTGAAGCCTTCTGTGGCTAAGTCTCTACTACCCTTAGGACTTGCAGCTCTGTCGAGTGTTCTGATTTGAAACCGAACTGTGTTCGTGAACTTGTGGTAGTATTCCTAGTTCGTTAGTTTGATCCTCTAATCTTTTCAGGATGACACGTTCTGCCACTTTGCTTAGGGACAGAAGAAACAAAATTCCTTCTTTCTAGTCATAACCTTGGCCTGTATTAGATTCGGTAGGCTGGCTACCGCGCCACCTACAGATAGAATCCAGAAGCAATTCCACAAAAACATATTCCGAGATGAAAGTCAGAATAATAAATATTTTACGGAGAGGTGCATAGGAAATTCCCAAGTTCTGATAGAAATATCAAACCCTTCCCTTATATACGAGACTTAAGATTTTGTAGGTAGGTGGTGCAATGGAACAAACTACAAGTAATCCAACTAATGTTTACTCAGACGGTTCATTCATTGTGAATACAAACAAAACCCCAAACACAGTCACGAGTGCTGCTATACTAACCTGGTATGACATCTGTCTCCAGGATAAAACAAAACTAAATGATGAATATTGAGTAATATGACGTGAATCAATAAATAAAAGAACTATTGGACTAGCACTTATAGAGAAAGGTGGACCAATCATGTTTTACCTAACTAGTCATTATCAGTAAGTTGAAGCTAAGTGTGAAGGAAAGGCAACACTTGATTGCGAGAAAAGGTCGAAACACATAGATCATCAGGAGTCAACTGCGAATTCGTGGCATAGTCTTAAGATCTTGTGATCACAAGGACTATCCCCAACTTAGCCATGGATACAGCTATAGCAACCTGCGACATTGAGTCGAGGATACAACCAAACAAAATGATGGATATTGAGTGATACGATGTAAATCAAAGTATCGCACTAGCGAACCGCAGACTCATAATTCTGGCAATCGGCCTGTGTCAGTAAAGGACAGCCAACTGTGGAGGAAAAATTGTCAAAACAAACGAATTCAGCATCATCAGGAGCCAACTGCGGCTTCGTGACATCGTCGGAAGATCTTGATCACATTAATCATTGACTAGGAATAAACCAAATGTTTCAAATTATCGGCCCTTGTCAATATTATCCTCTATTTAGAAAATATTTCAAAAGATAATCAAAAAAACGATTGATTTCATATCTAAATAGAAAAAAACATTTTGTCAAAATATCAGTACGGATTTCAAGAACATCTATCAACCGAGGATGCTATAGCATATGTAACATCCACAATATATAAGGCTATAGATGAAAAAAAAAAGCTTGCCAAAGTGTACTACTTGATTTGGCGAAGGCATTTGACACCGTGAGCAATGCACTTTTACTCAGCAAGCTGGAGAATCTGGATGAAAGGGGTAATGTTATCAAACTTTCCCGTAGTTTCCTTGAATATCGTACCCAAAGAGTCCAGATAAATGGCGAACTGAGTGAAAAAAGAAATGTATCTTGTGGTGTTCCTCAGAGAACCGTCTTAGGTCCTATCTTATTCCTTGTATATCTGAATTCATTAATTTCTCAACGACCTTGTGGAAAGATACTTACGTTTGTTGTGGAATTGGCCGCGGTGGTGGTGCGCTCGACTCACGATGGCCGTGGGTTCGATCCCGCCTCGACCAGATATCTCGAGAGAATTTATCTGGTTGAAGCTGGGATGATTATGCTACAGTGTTAGGAATCACAAGTTGAAAAGTAGGACCTCGTTAGTCCTTAGCTCCCACAAGTTTCTCAACTTCTGAGAGTTGTCGTTCGTATGATTAACGACAACTGATTAACGGAAAAACAAATTTAACAGATTTGCTGATGGCACTGTTATACTATATACCTACCGCAAATGGATGGGACGACGTTAGAAATATTGCTGAACGTGATCTCGAATCATTAACTATTTGGTTTAGAGCAAATTTAATTAACTTTGAAAAAACTAAAGTACTTCCGTTCACTTCGTACGAGTCATATTTACCAGAATATATAAATATAAACATCAACTCCAAAAATGTCAAGTTAGTTAAATCAGCAAAGTACTTAAGATATTCACATAGATAGCTTTCTCAGACGGAATATTCAAGTACATAACTTATAAATTGAAAGGACTTCTTTCAGGTTTTGCCAGCTCCGAAATATACGAACCTTAACAAATTGAAAATATACCACCCATTTGAAGAATATATTCTACAATACGGTATAATTGGTTGGGGTGGTATAAATGCTACTGCACTCGATCCACTAGAAAAAATACAGAAGTGTATTTTCAAAATTATATATAACAAAACCTCTTGTTATCCAACAGAACAGCTGTATGGGGAATTAAAAATTTTAGATTTAAGACAGCTGTCTTCTAAAACGATTATCACGTTTCTCCTGAAAAATTGAAATTACTTGAAAAACTTTCCGCACAATCGAATAAAACGAGGTCAAAATTCTGCAGCAGTACACATACCAATAGCAAAAAAAAATAATTGGTCAAAGATGCTTCACCTATATTGGAGCTAAACTTCTAAATCATGTTCCTGTCTCAGTTAAAACACTTAATAATATTGGTCTGATGAAGAAACATATTAAAAAATTTATCCTTGAACAAAGTAGACAATTTGTCAAAAACTTTGTAGACCCAGCAAATTGATTCATTTCTTATTTATTTATTTTCTTTTCTTCTTGATTATTTTCAATTTCCTCTTATAAGGTTACTAGAGAATTTTAAAATTAATTATTTCCGCAATAACATACTGTAAACTAATAAATGATAAAATGAGGTAGAAAAATCATGGTTCTCATAAGACGAAAAAAAGAAAAACATTTGTTTCCACAGACAGGTTCCATGTGAACCTATGTGGCAATCTTTTTTATTAGTACACTATATATAAATGTACCTAGGATACCTTTATGCTTTTCAATAATCAATGTAATAATTCTAAGATATGGCAAATAAATATTATTATTATATTATTACTACAATCATCCAAAAATATGTGGCAAAAGAATTTATGACAGATATAAATAGTACTTGTTTCAGATTGAATTAAATATAGTTATAGGTTAGGTTAGGTCCAAAGTGAGTGGGACTATTCGATCCTCCACCGCAACCAGCAAAGGTTTATTATGGCTCATACCTATTCACACTCAACTAAATAAACCCAGCTTCTTAACGAAACCGATTAGTTTGTATGGTGAGTGGAGACTTTCACGTCAGATGCTAAGAGTACGGCTCTGCCAAATTCTAAAAACCTAACTCGATCCCCAGCGGCACAAAGCATGTGCTCTGTTGTTTCATCGTTTTCCAAACGGAGGCGACACACACTGTCTTCTGACAGTATGAGTCTCTGACTATGATGATTCAAATGTCAGTGACCTGTAAGAAGGCCTGTTAGACATCGAAGTTCATCCGTACTATAGTCCAACAACTGTTTGGTATCAAGCTTTGACGGGTGAATAAACGCCTAATAACTTTATATTCAAATTCAAGGAGGAAATCAATGAAATGAATGTCATGCATTTGGTAATTGACTCACTCAATATTATCCAACGACAATCCAATCAAATTGTTAATGCATAAATAACATTTGCAAACATAAATAGTTGATGTTGTTCTAGGTACCATAGGTACCACATTAAATCGTTATTGATGATGTTTTTCTAGTGTCATAATTTCTTCTTGCCATGCTGCAGGAAATAAGTTTTCTTTTAAAATATGGCAATCTTCCAAAGAATTAAGTTGATTGCTTTTTTATTTTAGTTGCGCAAAAGCAAGGAAGAACAGTCTGACGCTCAGTCTTCCGCCATCCCACGCTGCGTTTGTAATGGGCCAGTCTCCACCCGGGTCTTCAAATCCTCGTCCTGGCTTACTATAGGTCGACCACTTCGAGGCTAAGCCGCTGAAAAAAGTTTTGACACGAGAATTTTTCTTCCGAGCTTCTTTTATTCAAACATTATTGCTGAGATTCTATTGGTTGAAATATTTATAGCTGAGAAATTAAAGGGGATATCGTACGTTTGTTATAATGAACAGAAATTTCTTGAAATAACAGAGAAAATCAATAGTGAAAGAATCATAATGAATTATGACTCATTACCTGGAAACTTAGACCAATTTTCACCTATTTTGATGAGGTAGTGAAGGAAGTCCACAGCCAAAGATAAAGGTTGTCCATCATTTAAAAACTATCACGTTAAGTAATGATATACCGAGCTACTTTTGATACTTCTTCTAGCTTCTGTTTCTATTTATGCATCAATTGAAACCCATGTTTTGTTTGCTGCTTTTATGGGATTTCTAGGTAAATTTGGAGAACAAGTTGTCATACAGTTTGGTATTGTTTTACTGAGCACAGAAAATTCTTCTAATTACAACTTATCGGAGTAGATTCAGTAGTTGATTTTTTCTACACTTGTATAGATTTTTCAATTAGTTGGTTTTTTTCAGATTGCCAAAATTTATATAACTATTATCTCTGAAAAATCGACGGCCAATAAAACTAATGCATTTTAATAAAATTTACTTAAATTACGATACCTACAGTGTGACAGTAAAATTTACATACCTAAGAGCAAATACAAGTATTTTCTGACATTTCAGTGTCTTAAGAGTAAAGGTCGTTTTGTTGATGGGTAGATTCTGCAAAAGAAATTTCTTATTCACAGCTGACGACTTAAAAATATCATATAACTAATCATCACTAAATTAAGAACACGATAAAGTCTGATCATTTAGGAGTACAATCCAATAGAACGTTGCAAAGTCGGCAGTCCCCAGAGATGTTATTTTGCGAAGGTAATGCATGAATCAGAAATTTTGAATCCTCTAGTATTGAAACCACCTTTTGTGCAGTTGCAATTAGAGTTTATTTTTTCTATTCATATATTGATAGATGATTCAATGTTATTAGTGCCAACTTTTTTATTTGAGAATAATTTGAACTGCTGAGGACACTTTTCAATTCAAGTACAAATGATATATGCAATGGAATCGGTCGATGATAGATGAATATCATTGTGAAATTATACAATAGCATCTTCAGACGTATATATTTATAGACACGCCTGAAGAAGCTATTGTATATAGACTGAAGAAGCTACTTTATAGTGACACACGTGTTGCGTTATTGTAAAAATATTTAGTGGAAATCTCACAATAAAGTGTTTCTTGAATACAAATGATATACTTGAGTGGAGCTTTGTGTGATAGTTTTAACAGTTTACAAAACTTCAATATTAAAACTCTGACCACCTTTACATTTTTAAAAATGTTATCAAGCCAATGTAACTTTGCATAGATATTTATGATAAAGTAAAGAGGTCAGGTTATATACTCCCTTGATAGGATTATTTTGAAGAATTAATACTATTTCATGGTTGTCCTCAGCGTATTAAATTTATTAGGAAATAGGATATACGTATGAATGTATACGGTAAAATAGGAGTTATGACTGTATCTAAGATAATTTATATAAAGAGAGAAGTGATATTAAAACGAAATGAGACGTAGAAAGCCAAAACATTTCTTTCTTTCTTTCTGAAAAAGTAATATCTCCTAAAAATACACCAGTTTCAAAAACGGGCAATTAATCGATCGTCTCTGGGAACTGTCCAGAAAAAAATATGATTGTTCACTGAGTGGAAATTCTAAATATGTATAATGCAATATGAACAAATGTGAACTGTACATTATTGATGGCTAAACCACTGACAAATAAAATAAACCAATCAGAACATAAAGAATGATACGAGATACTCCCAACATTAATAGGAACCCATTCGAAAATTTATACATACAATCAATATTGAAACAATGAAATGCAAACAAATTATTTATTCAACTGAAATTTCTCATTTTTTTTTCAGATTCTTATTTGTAAAATTTCTCAGTTGTCATGAGATCTTAAATTAAAGAAAATTGTAATACGAGAGAGAGATTCTGGAGGCATTGAAATCCATCTTGTAAACATATGTTGTATAAAAAACTACGGAAACGACA
Source organism: Leptinotarsa undecemlineata (assembly GCA_015342065.1). NCBI lineage: Eukaryota > Metazoa > Arthropoda > Insecta > Coleoptera > Chrysomelidae > Leptinotarsa > Leptinotarsa undecemlineata. The sequence goes on along the minus strand of WOGP01000888.1, from coordinate 11,997 downwards.
TACAAAAGAGTACAAATTCCAACACTCCCAGAAACAAACTGCAGGTATATTTGTTTGAAGTTCACTTGTAATACAGCCATTATACTAACATTCCTCTTGTTCTTGCGATTTCCTGACACATCGTGCAACTTTCCGTTTGAACTCTGAATATGATTCTCTCCACTCTTTCTGTAAAAAATAAATAAATAGTAGTGGTAGTTGCATAAAAAAAATCTGTTTAAAATCTGTTTTTCCGTTAATCAGCTGTCCCTCCATACAAACGACAACTCTCAGAAGTTGAGAAACTTGTGCGAGCGAAGGACTAACGAGGTCTTACCTTTTAACGTGTGATTCCTAACACGGAACACATTTCAATAAAATCAAAAGAAGTTTGTGAATTTCAATATCTGTAGTGATGAGAGTAACATTATATTATATTTTATATTATGAAAAAAAATATGTAACTCACTCTCCTGAAGCCAATGAATAATAAATATCTTTGAGAATAGATTTTCGGGTGAGACGTTTTTTTGTTTCGAAAGCAGATAAGTTACAACAAAAAAAGATTGGAACAACTAATGAAATAGCTGTTTTGAAAAAAAAATGTTTCACAACTATTTTATTATTTATTTCCATCTCTTGAGAAATTTGTTGAAAATGACGGATACGGTTTGAAAACTAGACGAATCAAGTAACTTGAGATTAAAAAACTAATCAATACAGTTTATTGTATGATGTTCACACGACACGTGTTTCGCTATACAATCAACTGTATAGATTAGTTTTTTAATACAGTTCTATTCAATTAATTTAAGATTTACAAAAAGACGTATAGATACATGTCTCTCTGAACACAAGAGAAATTGTCACCTGGGACAAATCAGCTGTAGCCGAACATGCTCAAAAAGAAACTCATATTATCTCCTCTGAAGATTCAGTAATACTTGATAAAACTCAAAATTACTATCCGAAAATATATAGGCATTAGAAATTCAGCAACATAGAAATAGTTTCAATAGAAAGAAAGAGACAAAGAACATTGATAAAATATGGCTAACTGTCCTTAATGATACACAAACAAGGTCAGGTAATACAATTACAGGAACTTACAGTTCAATAACATTTCATTTTTTTCAAGAAAACGTTAGAAAGTGAAAGGGTTGCAGATATCTATAAAAAAAACCAAAACTAGTGATGTTTGTGAAAACTGAAAGACCATAAACATAGAATTGTCTAAATATGTATAACCATCGATTGGTTACATTTATATCTGTAATTTTTAAATGAAAACAATCAACTACCAAGACCTGAAATATCTGAATTTTCAATTGACTTGGTGATCTCTTTCTCTTCAAATACACAAAATACATGAAAAGAGATAGTGGAACACAGGTCCTAGTCTCAGTATAGTGAATTTAAAAAATGACCTGTTGATTTGTAATTTGAAAACATTGAATTTCAATGCTGAAAACTATCCCAGATTCACTCAGAAAAATGTGAGTTTTGTTTTCGATATTCCTAAACCTGTGGTTTTGTAAACTATCAAGTGAAAATATCATATGAAAAAGTTCTTCAAATACTTTAAAACGGATTTTCATCAAGTTTTGGCCAGTTCTATCAAATATAATTTTTGTATTTTTGAGCTATTGTATAAAAAAATTTTATAATTTACAGAGATATTCATCTTTGTGCATTATACATCATTATCATTAAATAAACCCATGATACTATATGAGAAGTTCTAACAAAGTTTCTGACATCAAACAAAAATTTTAATTAAGGCTTATGGATCATAAACTTTCGTTCACTGATATTGGGCTCAAACTCAATCTTAAGAGTGTTGAATTTTACTCACAGATGAGCTTAGTTTAATTTTGTATAATAACTCTAACCCTAATGTTTATTTTCATACATAAAATGATATGATATTAGTCTATTGACTTAAAATTCTGATGGAACAAAAAATCACAGAAAGACTAGTCTATTGATTCATACATATTTTTTCAAGATTTAAAAATAACGATAATAATTCGTCCTTATTTTCTTTAAAAAAGTAACTGCTGAAATACAAATCAATAGCAGAGTGAGGCGATGTCCCACATAACCTGATTCCAGAACAAGCACTTTTTCCTATCAATGCACGTTCACCAACCAAGTTGGCAACATCAGGAGATACCAATATGCTAAAATCTCTTGAAAATGCCTACTTGCTTGGTGAAAGACGCGTCGATATAAGTATTGTATTTCTGGTGGTTGGGAAAAGTACTTGTTTTGGATTTATTCTACCCCAGAGGTTCCAGTTTCACCTCCTATGTAATAATAGTAATAATAATAATAATGAATTCAATGAATACAAGTTAATAAGCCTGATAGTCCTTTTTGACCATCAGAGCAAAACGATATTTGTCTTGGAGTTTTCAGCTCTTGGCGAGAGGATAAAATATCGAGATTTGCTATTCGAACTCCGCAGACTCAGTCAAGGTGGTTGTTCTGATTATTGGGGTGGAATGATGCACTCTCTACTCTCGAATCTTAAAATCATACCGGCCTGCCGCAATAAGGCAAAAATCTCAGCTGGACTGATGCAGAACGCTGTTATTTTTGGCTCACTGCGCTTGCTCAGGGCACATGATTCGCGGACCCAATTATCACTTACCACACGGTGTGGGGAGCGGTCGATGGTTGATAATGCTGGCGCGAATGAATCGGGGCTTCGGGGGATAGGGCCTGAGCAGCGCATACTTCTCATAATAATAATGAATAATAATGTGACAAACAAATCGTGACAGGTGATTTAAATGCAATATTTGTCCTGTCAGAATTTAAGTAGAATGTCATTCATTTCTAGTCTTATGATTTGTCAATATTATATTCATTAGAGAAAGTTTACTGTATTTATCTGAATTTTTTCACTTCCAGGCCCTTATTTTTAATTTTGAATTACTCAAATCCCATAACCATTATCTTGTATCTAATTTTTTGTCAATAGTTTCACTCGAGTTGACATGGAAAGTCCCATAATTACATTTGGATAGACCTCAATGATTGCAATTTTCAGATTTTATCTAGAAATACTTACAGCAGCATCAACATTGGCAGGCGATTCATCGTTTGGATCAGCTAACATTGAAATTACTGATATTAATATAGTCTCTACAGTATGCACTGGTAACCACCGTTCTGAAGCTTTTTCATAACCGAATTTGTCATCACCTGGCTCATGAAGAATGGATATACAGACATCCCCATTTTTGTCAACTGAAAATTAAGAAGTTATAACAAAAATATGTAATAGAGACAATTTTACAAATGATTTTTATAGAGTACTTCTTGATGTACTTGGAAATTGTGCATAACATATCTAATTAACATAAATAATATCAAATTAATATAAATAATCGGATATGAGGTAACAATGTGCATATTATGAGAAGCAGCACAATTGTTGCCATATCATCAGTGGTCGTTCAGACAGCGGAATATCTGCTGATAAAATATGTTTTTCCATTAACCAGCTGTCGCACCCCTACGAATGACAACTCGCAAAAATGGAAACTTGCACAAGCTGGGAATCAAGAAGGTCTTACCTTTTTGCCGTGCGATTCCTAACACGTTCCAATAATTTGGATAAGGTGTTCAACAAAAAATTTAAATATTGTTGTACTATCCTTTTACCAGTGTAAAAATATGGCCCAATGAGTACTCATCAAACGTTCACTCTCCATATTGTTTGAAAATGAGTTTTTTAGGCATGTTTCGAGGTTGGAAAAGATTCATACCGTAATTCATTTTCACTTTATGAAAAGTTATTAGTAGATGAGGAGAACATTCAAGATATAATCGAGCTGCCTTGCGAGAATTTCTCTGAGAATCTCTGTACACAAGCAAGCAACATATAAACATATTCATCAGAAGGCATCTTCTATATTATTTTTATCTACCTGAATGATATAGATACCTTCCATGACACTTTGTTATCAATTTCAGAAGATAATATAGAAACACTAGCTGATCAAATGAATAGTGAAATAAGAAATGTTTTCAAGTACATGACTAAACTCAACACCTCCAAAACAAAATATATGATTTTATCAACTGGTTATAAGCTATCACTCATCAACAAACAACATAAGATACAAATTGCAGTTGTTGTAATAGAGTTTGTAAATGAATTCAAATACTTAGGTTTCATGGTGGATAATCATTTAACTCTTCATGCTTATTTTGATTATATACACAGAAAAATTCCTAAAAAAAATAAATTTTATCTCAAGAATTTCATCTTAGCTTTCGATGTACTCAAAAATTACATTAATTGTATAATCCAACCCCATTTTGATTATTGTGCTAGTCTTTTATACTCATTTGACCAAAATGAAGTATTGGCTTTATAAAAGTTACAGAATCATTTATTATTATTTTACAAGTGAATAGGTATACCAGTACATCAAACATGTTAAGTAAATTGCAGTGGCTGTCTGTTTCCCTGACTGTATGAGTTAGCAATGATATTCATTTTCAAACTAACACATAACTTGCTTCCAACTTACTTTGAAGAATTGTGTATATATACATCTCAAATCCATAACCAATTAACAAAAGCGAGTAGCTCCCAAAAATTTCACCTTCCTTGAATTAATTTGACTAGTACGATGAAGTCTTATAAAGGTTTGAATGAGTATAACAAATTCCCACTTTCGTTGAAAGATTTAATTAATGTTTTTCAATTAAAAAAACTCATGAACTATATAAAATATCATCCTTGATTTTCTTTTTTCTGTTTGGTAATATATTTATTATGTATATCCTCATGTTGAAACCATTCTGGAATCATTGAAAAATTTGTTTCTTATTAAAAAAAAGCGTTTTCCTAACTCACATTGTATTTATTGTCGGCAAGTGTCGGTGACACTTGTAAAAAAACTTTTTTGTACCTCCAAGTGTTTTATGTTGCCTTGAAGGTTATTACTTGAGTGGATATTTTTTGAACAAAACATCGAAATTAGTTTATAACAATATCAACAGTGATGGTGAATTTAATATGAGCGTAAATTTTAGGGTATTCCATTTCAAAAATTAAATTAGGGGAGCATTTTTTGAAATATATCGATGATGTTCTCAGGAGGGCTTTTTGAAGACTCTCTAGGCAGTCTAGGCTGATTTTGTTTCTTTTGTGCAACTCTTATCATAAAGAAAATATAGTGTGTTCACTAAGTTCTAGACATCCCTTATGAAAAATTATATTAAACAGTATTTACAGAGAAATGAAAACTCAATGAAAATGAAAATTTGAAAAGACAAGGCTAGGTTTAGTTTTTTAGAAACTGCAATAATTATAATGATTTCAATTATGTTCTCAGAAGGACATTTTGAAGTATTTCAATACCATCTTCTTTTGATTTCTCCAACTTCACAAATAACAGGGATATTGCTTATAAAATAAATTCTGAGACATCCTGTATAATTTTTTTTGTGAAATGAAGTAAGTCAGTTTAAAAACACACATCAGCATTTCAAACACATTATACTCCATATTTTCAAAAATACTTACTATTTGGATGCCAAATTTCTGTAACAAATTTCATCTTCGGTGGCCTTAGTGGATATTCTTTAGGAAAATATAGGTGACATTTGAAAAATCCGCCTTCACTGGAAATTAAAATGAATCAGTGGTAATAAAGGAGTTTAGAGAAAATAATTTATGAAGGTAGATCCACATAAGTATTTTGAATATTATCTTATCTGGACTGGAATTTAATAGGGGATTCTTAGTCCTGGAAAACAAGTAATGAAAAACATATTGATAAGATAACCCTCACAGTATGAATAAGCGATCGCAATAAAATAAGACAGTCCCAATTAGAAATTAAAAGCAATATTAGGAAGGGTAGGGACATTATATTCAATGCAAGAGCTTGAAATAATCTTACAGTATTCAATCTTACCAATATTATTAGGAGAGATTAATTCTTTTGGGAAAAAATGTTTTATTTTGCTTTTGAACTTCTCCATCATTGAACAAAAAATTCAGGAAACTCCCAAGGAATGGAATAAAAAAAACCATTATAATAACTCTTTATAAAGATAAGTATGTAGATCATACACATTTCTTTCTTTAGAAGAAAAAATCCTTCTGAAATGATATTTTCACATGAACATTGAATTATATAAAGGGAAGGAGTCTTTTCGAAGCAAATACTTGCAGATGAACATTCAATTTAAAAATAATAACTTTTCTCATTCAATTACCTCATTAGCACCTCGGTTTGGGCAACATTACAAAAATAAGTAATCATTTCTATCAGAATATTATGATAATATTTCTTTCAATGAATTACTACCTGAATATTGTCAATATTTTAGTTTAACTTTTGGGATTTTTCAACAATCAGCTGTTGTGCTCTAAAGAATCCTCAAAAGTCAAAAGTTGTACAAGCTTTAAAAGTGCAATTCCTAGTATAACCAATTTGTACTAATTTATTCCTAATTCATTCCATTGCTTTAATTTAACCTTTTTAAAGTTAACAACATATAGTTTCTGGGCAGTATCAGAAGTGAAATTGATAGATACATTCTTCACAAATACATCTCAAATTAGAAAACACCATGATGAACAATAATTAAGTTATTCAAAGTTTTAACAATCATAGTCAGAGATAACACAAAAAAATATTGAATATGCTGACCATGTGCTTTACGTCTGATGAATAAGACTGGTGACTAGTTGACCTGTACCTGATTAAATAACCTGAGGACTTGTATTGCACTGACTGATAAGCAAAACATCATCAATTGAAGGATTTAGTACCAACAATTCAGAAAGGATGAATATATACCAGACTAGTACTATGTTGCTGTATTGCTGCTGTTCCAATGTTATGACAGAATCATAATCAACAAACTTAGGCGTGTACAGCGTTATAGAACAGTGCTTTCAAAAAATTGTTCTGCTGCGCCATCTAGTGGCGAGTTACAAAAAACTTGATAGCCTAAAAACCTATATATATATATAGATTTTAAAACAATATTATTATGAATGTTACTTTATTATTAGTAGTCGATGGGAGTAATATATTGATGACAGTGAGAATCTGATGAAGTTCAAAATACTTTTGGTCCTTATTTCGAAAAGTTTTTTACCAGCATTTTTAGTTACCTTCATCATTTTCATTGAATTTTAGAAGTGTGTATTCCAAAAAACTGATTCCATATCTTTTGTTAAAAAGTAAGATTTAATAAATTCAAATTGGTTTTTCAGTATGGAGAGCAACTTCTTTACCTGTGATATGTTTTGCAGTTTATTGATAGCTCAGTAAATTTTGGATCAAATTTAATATATAGCCTGAGGACACACGTGCAGAGGTTCTATGAATTCGAGGCAGTTATTATAATATTTGATTTGCATATAATGGTTGATAAATTGTCTTTAGGAACAAAAGGGATATTGAGAACAAGTAGAATGTTATCACACTAGGTTTTTATTCATTCAAGTCAATAATTTTATTGTATATTCAACTTGGAAATTATTGTACAAAAAAATTTTATTTACTTTTTGCCAAAATTTTATTTGAGTTTGCACAACAGTATTCTGTATTTAACGAAATCAAAAATTTATGACAGTCCCAAAACAATACTGTTTGTTTGGTACTAGGAGAGTACTGTGTCTCCCAAATACTAATCATGCAGTTACCTGAGGAAATCAATATTTAAACAATCAAGGTTTGTCAAGTAATAGCATTGGTGATTTGTAATGTTTTCTTGCAACTATCTAATTCACGGAATCAATTATATCAACTTCTTAATACTGAAATACCAACCCTTAACACTATTTATTTACTGGTAATAAAAGGTCACAATGTACTTACTATAAAGTATCAGGGGGTCCTATTATGAGTACTTCCCATCTATAGATATCATTGTCATCTATAAGGCCAGCAGAAAAACCCTCTACTGGGTTTTTATTTAGTTCTGAAATAGAAATACTTTATAAGCCTTAAGCTCTTAACTATCTGAATCAAGAAAGTAACCATAAAGACATAAAATTTGCAATTATGACTACACAAAGAGGCGACATTTCCAAAAATAAAAAAAAAATGACACATCAACTTGTTTTAGAAGTTGAGCAGACTTCTGCAGGGTTTCAAGTTACATTTTCTTCCTGAAGACTATATATTACAATTGAATTGTAATGACTGAATCTCTGGTGTGGTTTTTAAGTGAATACATCATAAATAAAATATATTTAGGGGTATGCTTCATTTTGACATACAGGATGGGGAAACTCTGATTATTGATTTTGAATACCAAATAATACTCATCAAATTCGAGTATAACCCAAGTGGTTCTTGAACCCGATAACCGAAAATAGTACACAGAAACTATTTTTGGCCAAGGCAGACAAATTTGTTTGAAAAAAAAACCGAGGTTTTTCGAGGACGTTTTGGGTTCCTACACAACAATCTCTAAACTTTATATTTCTTTCACCCTGAAAAAAATGAGGATATCAACATTTTTCACTAACCTGCGAGCTGTTTTCTCAATAGAAGAGCTGACTGTGGTTCTGACATTTAATTACAATTTTAATTTTGAAAGGTATTTTAATCCAACTACAGAGTATTGTAAAATGGCCGGTGTCGATATTGAAAGTTTCAGACCGCATTGACTCAAACATCTGTTATTTCCGGAAAGGTTTGTAACCAGACTAAACGTCAAAGTTGACCTGCCATCTATAATTGAGAGGCTACACTTGTTTGGTCTGCCGCACTCTGATCTGTTTTTGAAAACACTGGAGAAGGTCTCTTAAAGGGCGTGTTTGAGAATTTTTGGATAAAAGATAAAATCAGAAAGTCTTGTCTGAGTGCTATTGACACAAAATTTGACGTTACTTGATGCACACATATTTTACTGAAATTACCTAACTGCAGGTAATATGACTATTTCTTAATTATGTATTTCCCAATGTAACTTTAAAGGCAAGTTGGTACGAGCACCATGGACAAGTAAACACAAGAAGAATTACTCTTCGGGTGTCAAGTGATGTGTCAACTCAATTTACTAATCCGAGTTAATTTAAGTTGGGCTTAACTCGAAGAACTCGAGTTGAATTTTCTCTAACTCAAGTCTGAATACTCTCAAAGCTCTTCTCACCTTGGCGCATCAACAGAAAGACAACGATATGGCGCGAAGTTTGCCGATCATTTATGACAAAATTCATTGGTTACAATGTCACAGTATTGCAGATTTTAGGGCTATATTTGGAGTAACAGTTGGTTTTCGTCTTATTAAGAACTGTTTTAGAAAAAATGCCGGGACCTTAAAGGGAATCTCTAGTTTGGGATGTATTTGAATCGCAGTGAGTGGACGTGTTATGTGTACACATTGTTCATATTCATTCAAATATACATAATGGTAATACGACCACTTTATTTGAACATATTGAAAAAACCACCCAAGTGTTGATGTTGTAGAAACTAATAATTTAAATCAGACTTTATCCTCATAAAATGAAAATAATATTCCAGTTAATCCGTCACAGTCGCAACTATCTACAATGGAGGTTGAGGCTCCTCAAAAGAGATTGAAGCAAACTCAAACCCGCCTGAACATGCCAAAGAAGATTTCACAAAATTCTAGTGACAAAGGACAGTGGAGAATTCTGGGTTTCAACAATATATGAAAGCATTGAACGCTGATTATGAACTTCCAAATAAAAATAAACTAGTATTGATGATAAATGAAAAATATATATTGGAGTCGGAATTTTTAAAGAAAAGTTGGGGGATGTTTGCTGAATCGCTATGACGTCTGATGTTTGGTTTTCAGATACCTATAACATTTCATAGTAAAAGAGAGCTTGAAATCCGTCGCCATTTCTACTTCAGAAATGAAAGAGAACTACATGGCTGAAAACACTGCGAAGGCGATTCAAAGAGTAACGGATCAGTGGCATATAAGTTCAAATGTGGTAGTTAGTGTCACAGATAACGCTGCAGCTATTGAAAAAGCAGTAAGTGAATGTTTAAATTAGCGAAATTATTTTTGTGTTGCTCATGCAATCACTCTCGAGGTTAAAGACTGTATAGAGCAAGGACCATTTGATTTGAAAATTAACAGTAACACTGCTGTCATTTATAACAGTCGGTTACAACGACTTTTGGCGAAATGTCCATGAATTGTTTCGCATTTTAAACATAGTACGAAAGCTTCATATATGCATTACTCAAAATACAATTGTAATTGCCAAATGCAAGAGCAATTGAAAAAAAATACAGTAAAACCCAAGCAAGACATTGGTACTCGCCGGAATAGTACTTTCTATGTGTTCGAGCACAGTAACAAGCTTTATAATATGGTTTGAGCGCCTATTCAAAGTTAAAATAGCTCTCTCTGCTACTTTCCCCCCATTTGAATCACCTTCGTCAAATATGGAATTTAATGAATGGTTATTGGTAGAAGACGTTATGGCACTTTTACGCCCATTCGAAAATGTGACAAATATTTCATCTGGAGAAAAATATCCCACATTATCTTCTGTTACTCCTTTTATACTTGGACTACGAAGGGCAATAGACAGCAAGACGCCAGTGACGGAATTAGCCAAGTGTCTTTCTTCTAGAATAACAAAACGACTTGGAGTATATGATACTAGTAGGGCAGCATCAGCACTCAAAATCTACCTTCCTTGATCCACGTTTAAGAAAAAAGAGTTTTTGTGTTAGAAGGTAATGTCAATAACTTGAAAATGTGGGTACTAAATGAGAAATTAAACAAGAGTAGCAATCAACACCTGTACAAATAGTCTCAGTCCTCCCGTTACTTTTGCTGCTATTCCTAATATAGTTATGGTAGCACTTGATTCGGGTAAAGACGATATTTGGGGAGTTGTAGGTTAACAAATCATGGAGAGCAGTGCTAAGCCAACTCCATACACATCAGCAGCTTCAATGGTGAAACAATATAATGATTTACCATATCTGGAGAGTAGAGCAATAAGTATCAAGTGAGAGGACTGGTTATGAGGGGATGTCCACAGAGAGAGGTCTTATTAACCCTATTTTGGAATATAGTTCTAGATACCCTAATTAATCACTTCAATAACATAATGGATTCTTCATAATTGCATATGTAGTTATCATGCAGACAGGCAAATTTGTGAACATACTATGCGATAGAGCGCATGATGGGCTCAAATTAATAGAAACATGCTGTAGGGAAGAAGTTAATCGGGCTCAAAACCTCCCGAAATCTTCAAAAGTAAACTAAACTTCTCAAAAGAGGTGAAATACCTTGGTACTATCCTCGACAGGAAGCCAACATGGAGCTTTCACCTACAAAGTAGAGCAAAAAGAACATATGTGGCTTATGACCAATGTCGGAAGACAGTAGGACGCGCATGGGTTCTTTTACCCCGTGTGGTCATCTGGATCTACACTGCAATAATAAGACCTATGTTAATGGACGGAGCCATTGTGTGGGAACCGAAAGTTCTGCAAGCAACGGCCATCCAAAAAATTATATCAAATACAGCGAATGGCATATTTAAATATCACGGGAGCCATGAGAACAACACCAACCGTGGCAATGGAATTTATTACTGGCTTGACCCATCTGGACCTGTACGTTAAGGAGGTTGCGTCAATGACCATGTTAGGATTGCGCACGGTTGGTGTAAACCTCGAAGTAGTAATGGGTCAATTGAGGCTGAGCCTATGGCGCGAAGCGCTTACTGCGCAACCTCTGCTGCAGGCAACCAGTGATGCAATTAACCCAGGTTTTTGTTCAATAAACCCTACAAAATTTAAATAAAACAAAATACAGAAACTGTCAGGCATATCCTAAGTGAATGTTCGGAGTTATCGTCAATAAGAGAGTGTGTGTTCAGCGAGTCTTGGCCTACACCTTCCGATATAAAGGAGATGTCTCCCAGAGTCCTGTCCACCTGCCTGGAAAAGACATGATGGACGATGACCTAGGAGGACAACTCCTTGGGATGATGTACAATGGGTCACATGTGGCCTA
>WOGP01000887.1:0-21417 GCA_015342065.1 Leptinotarsa undecemlineata | reverse complement strand
ATGGATATTACAATTTATTTGGATTCCCAAGAATTAGCTTTTCGACACGATGAAACCGAAGATTCAATTAATCGCGGCAATTACAAGGAACTTTAGATGTTATGGGGCAAATATGATTAACAATTTGGCACTTTTTTAAACGGTAGCGTTTTTTCGGGCACCTCAAAAACCATCCAAAATTACCTTATAGACAGTGTGACATATATTATTAAGGAAAATATAAGCAAGGAGATTAAAAGTATCTCTTTTTGCAAGGGAAATTGATGAAACTACCGATATTACCTGTACTTCACAACTTTCAATCGTTTTTAGATACGTCAAAGATGATAATGTGGTAGAACGTTTTATGGGTTTTCATGTTTCATCTGGGCGCACAGAAGCAAAGCTGCAACAACATAAAAAATTTCGCGTCTCCGGCGGGATTTTCTGTGTGTATATAGTATTTATGATTTTAGCCTCCCCTGTTCTCCAATGCACGAGCCGCCACTGGTATGGGTGTTTCAAGACGAGCCTAATCAAACAAAAGCTGTTCGCGCACGAAGCACTTCCAAGCAAATGGTCACCTGTTTTTCGAAAAAACTACTAGAACAACGCAGAAGTCAATTCTGAGTGGTAAGCAACCATTTGTTTGCAGTTGTCATCGATTTGATGAGTCATTCGCCGTATAGTCCCGACTTGGCACCAAATGACTTCTTTTTATTCCCGCACGTGCAAAACAAACTGAGAGGGTAACGTTTTTCTACACCAAGAAGCGGTTGCTACATTCATAATGCATGTTTTGGAGATACCTCAATCAGAGTGGCACAGAAGTGCTTCGACAATTAGTTCAAACGCATGAAAAAGTGTATAGATCTTCATGTTTTGAAAAACAATAAAGTGATTTTCGATGATTAATATTTGTTTTTGTTCTCTAATCCCGAAATGTAAAAGGCAACCCTCGTAGATTCAGCTAAAAAATAATCAAGTATGGAGACTGAACTGAAAGACATTCCTCAGAAGAATTATAAAACTGCGGTGACAACAGACTCCTTGGTGCCTTCGGAGCTGGCAAACCCTTGTAACTCCTCCACCCCCCGAAAAAAAACAACCATATCCTTTTCATTTATATACTTTATCCGACCCTCCATCATCCAGCTTACTCTTATACATCAAATTATCCTTGGACTTCTTCACAAACGAATTGTACACCATTTCGTCGAAGAGATACTCCCCGACCGCGTCCGCCGCCATCTTGGCCCGCACCGACAACCTAGCCAACTCGCAAATCGACTTGTTCTGCTCCTCCTCAAACTCCGTCGAAATCAGGTCCATCACATGCAGGTCCTTATGTTTCTCGGCCACGTCATAGACGGCGCCCAACTTCTCCTTGATCCGCTTCTCCATCTGCAAAGCGGCGGCGAAAGCGTTTTCTACGGATTTCCAGTCCTGGTTGTCGGGCACTTGGATGGGCGACAACGCTATGTAGGCCCCCCTCATGAGGACATAGTTGACGAAGATTATGGCGTGGGAGAGTTCTTCGACGTGCATGTTCATGAAGTAACCCTGGCAGCCCGGAAGGGCTATGTCGGTGCGGCCAAAGTAACAGGCCATGGAGAGGTAGGAGAATGCGGCGTTTAATTCTTCAGTTATCTGTTGGTTGAGTATGTCTTCGGTTTCTTTGTGGAACTTGTGGCGACCGCTGGGCAGTTGGGGTTTCTTCGAGGTGGTTTCTGGTGGCTTGGGGCAGGATTTGGACTGTGATATAAGGGATTCATAAGTGCTTGCGTTACTGACTAGTTTCTGATGGCCGAATTTCTGAAATCAGTTTTGATTTTTTGGGTTGGCAATCAATATACTCAGGCTTTTATGCGTCCACTTTAGCATGGAGCTTTGTACTGGAAACCTGAAGTTCCCTAATACTTTCCAAAGAGTAATCAACTGTACCAAAACGGTTGGCAAAAAATTCTCGACGTGGGGATTGTCCTTTTCCTCCATAAAATAGAATACCTGAAGGATGACACAACTATTAAATGAATATTATATTGAGAATATTTAAAAGTTGAATTGAAACAGTTGCCTGACGTAACCTAACCTAACCTAACCTGACCTATATATTGCGCCGGGACCTAAACTAAGCAATGTCCATCACAAACAAAATCTTTGGTTATTAAAAAATTATAGAATTGTAGACAAGCAGATTCATTTAGTATCTTCTTCAGTTATTTAGAGTTCCAAAAATGAAGGGCCTCATTGTGTTCCACTATCATCTGATTCATTTATGAAATTGGACCCGTGCAAAGCCAAGGTTATTAATAAAAAAAAGATCGGCAAATGTCAAAAACGATACTGAAGGAATAGATATAAGTTTTTTCTACATGTTTTTTTTCTCTATGATTTACAGATAGAAAAGTATCGGGGAACTTCAAGATTATCAGTGGAAAAACTTCCCGAATTTTCGAAAGCAATATTTATAAAAATTACCTGAAACAGTTTTTTCAAATAATCCGATTTGGGGTTCGCCAGATATTGTGTCGCAGATGTCTGAATAGACCGGTGTCGGATGAGAACTTCACAAGCTTTTTGAATCCACAGGAATTTCAACCTTCTGATCAACACATGCATTGCTACATAACAATTTTATCATTTTGTTGATCTCTTGCAGGAAAACTACCAAAACGACAATTCAAACATTGTCAAAATTTGAGTTTTGATCCTGTCACAATAATTAGGTGATTAAAAAGATTGACAGGATGTTGAAAAGATCAAGAACAATGCGCAATTCTTCCAAAAAAATGCAAAACAGTAATTAGTAAATGTATAGAATATGACGCCAATGATGCATTTCATAAAAGTTTTAGGAAAGCTTCAGAATAGAGTATAAAAAAATCTGCGGAAACAAAAAAAAAATAAATATATTTTCCAGTACGTTAGAAATAGACCAAAACAAATTTGACGAATTTAGCCAGTTCCTACGTTATTATGGCTTTAAAAAACTGTATTGACTCTTTCAAAAACTCACAAAAATCAGCCTACAAGTAATTCGACGATTTCATACAAGTCAAGGTAATTTAAAGCAGGTAAAATTGTTTTCAGATTGTGAGTGATTATATTTCAAAGTTAGGTTAAGTTAGGTCAGATTTGGTAAGATCCGGTTAGGTTTTCCAGTGAATAAAAAAAGAGGAGGGTTTTAAGTTGGTAAGAATCCTGAACAATGTGTCATGAAAGATTCCCCCACCCCACCTCCTCAAAGAGTATGTTAGGTTAGGTAATATTAGGTCCGGTTAGCTTAGATTAGGTCAGGATAGGTTAGGTTCGGTTAGGTTAGGTTAGGTTCGGTTGGTTTTTCTTGCGAATTATTCTGCATGGTGTCAAATAATAGTACGGCTTATTTTTTGCTGTGGAGATTAGGATTTTTCGTATCTGCGCTTTCGAGCTAGCTAGGAATCCTACCCGTCAATACTTTCGAACCCCAGAATCCTGAATCAAGTGACAATATTCGTGCAAGCTAACTTTTCATGAAGTGGTATTCACAATTTCCACCACAGAAAGTTGAGTCACTTTCAATCGTTTTCCTGATTGTTCTATGGAAGAAATATAGTATTATTTCTAATAGATTAAAACCATGTTGCAGTATTTTTTAAACAATATGTATACAATTATTAGCTCGAATAAAAAGGTAAAAATTACTTGTGACCCCTGAAATATATTTCTCAAAGTGTTTTTTTTTGTTTCCATGAAATTTTATTATTGCATACTCTATTTTAGAGCGTTATGAAGCCTACTACGCCATATTCCACACCTTTTCCCGAAAATTCTCCAATCAACCAACCATCAACACGAACAGAACCGCAATTTTAAAAATCTTCATCCTGCTAAGGAATTTTGGGAATTCTATTGAACTTCAATTTCAAATTTGTCAGAACCACCGAACAAAACGACTTCAAAGAAAACCACGCTTTCGATAAATTTCAGTCTTCTGACATCAAGTGAACGCTGTCCTCGGCAGTGGAACGCAGAGAGAAACGATCTTGATAAAGGTGAGATTTCGTGAACGATTTCAAAGGAGACAGATCGGTGGAATGCTTTGGTTTTAGTTCGGCCGATTTGGAGTCTTTGGTTTCCTATAATTTTCGCAATTGAAGAAATAAATCATTTCCATACAGAGGTATGAATGAAATTTATCCTGCTCCCAGACACTAGGAATTGACATCATCAAGAGATGAACTATTAAGTAAATCCTACATCTAACTTTGCCTAACAGGCTAAACTTGCACTTACCCTTTTAGGGACACATCAATGTTTTTTTGAATACAGCGAGAAATATCTGTGTCAGTTCCTAATTTCAACTTAGTAGTTTATATAAAAGTAAACAAGGGCTGTTTAAACTTGAACTTGGGCCACTGTTTGCCCCAATTTGTTAATTTAAACATTGTGACTGTTCTCCAAGCCATGCTGTGCAACACCAGACTTTTCTAGTCTCCAAAATCGGATATATTCGTTTATTTACTCTCATGTAGTCTTTTAAATTCCTGATATAATGAGGATCGTTGGAACTCCCATATTTAGTAAAAAAGAATAGGGCCAAGATGGGGCCTTTGAGGAACTCCACATTGAATGTGGATATTGTATTAGTTTTATTATTTTTTTTGTATGATTGAAAGTGAGAATTAGCATAGTTCTCCTCCTGATGATGCTAACTTGGTTGGAGAAAAGTGTTTCAATTCTAATGTGTGGCAGCAGTGTTTCAAATAATTTTTCCTAGTTCTACCTTAATATTGAAAGTGTGAAAAGTTGATTGATTTTTCGTACTTACGTTTACTTCGACTGAGATCATTTCATCTTCGAGAGGTGACAAGAAGGCTTTGAAGTTCGTTGACCTGGGCCAATGGGTCGGAGGCGGACTTCTTATCATATGCTTGTGCACTTCGGGGAGAGACAGAGGGTCAACGTCTAGATCCAAGGACAGTTCCTTAAAAGACAAATGACCAATTCATTTGAAACTAGTTCAATGAGTAACAGTTTTTTTTTTCATTTGTCAAATACTTTATTCGTTAAACACAATTTGATGTCCCGTTTTATAGGCGGATTATAACTTTGCAAAGAGAATGGATCGTCAAACCAGAAATGAAATTTAAAACTTCTCATTTTGTTGAAGGTTTCGGCTTTAGATAAGCAATAAGTTCTCCAGTTTTACTGCTTAAAACCTCAACACGATAACATTCCTTTCAATCCTCCCAAATCCATCTGAATAATTTGAAAAACTTCAACTTCTAAACCAAATTTCTTACCTTAGCCATCAAGTTGGCATCATCAGAATCCTCCTCAGTATCCAAAGTATCTATAAGGCTCTCTCTGCTGGCTATGATTTGCTGAAAGCAAAAATCATAACGTCCTACAGGTTACAACTAATCGTACAAAGTTGTTATCTCAATATTGTATATGTGAAGAAAGTATTATATTCTTCAACTAGTGAGAAATGTGGACATTACTCATGAGACTGAAGGTGCGTAAATCATCCGAGTGAGTAATGACCATTTCTCGTGAGTAGAATACTATAATTTTTCTATGACTCCTGTCAGGAATATTTAAAAAATAAGGCTAATTTTTTAAGGGGATACATTGAATTTCATAGGAGAGCAAATTCATTGAAGCTACACACTTTTGTGTTCACACAAGACAGAAAGAGCTTAGTAGTGAACATACATACAGGGTGTAAGCAATAGGTGGGCTGGCGATAGCTGCTTTCCTGTTTCAGATTCTATACAGATTCTATACATGTTTCTGCATGTCACTGAGAAAATAAAGTATTAATATTATTATTACTAGTATAAATGAAGCTATTTGAGTTTCTAATGGCTTTCATTTTGTTATTGAATAACGAACTTTTGGATAAAATCAATGTTTAATTGACACTTTTTTCAAAATGAAAACCTGTTTTTCTTTTCTACCTGTACGACAGGGTTGTCTTGTCTCGAAGCTCTGATGTTTTCCATGTCCTGGTCAATGTTCACTAGTCGACCAGGAGTAAGAGTTAAAGTCGACAAGGCTGGCGAAGGACAATTGTTATGTATCTTAAGAAAGTAGTCGACACCGGGGACGCTCATTGTGGAAGTGGCACGTCCCACCTTCTTTTCTTCCCGGGATCCTACAATTATAACATTCATTTATTCAACACATCTTTGTGAACATCTCAGAGAGGCAATTACAGGTAGAGGTAAGGTTTGCATATAAGCTATTCACAACTAAAATAAACTTATGAGAATTGAGAAATAAAACTTCCTATGTTTTTCTCCCCGTTTATTTCTCAATTTTCATTATTGTCTCCCACCATGTAGTAACGGCTACATCCATCAATTTATTAAATAAACTAAAACTAATGATGACTTGTTACAATAAGCAGACAAATAATATAATAAATAATAACATACAATACAATATAAACATTTCTTGAAATGAATACACAAATAATATCTTCAATTTATCCTCTCTATTATTTTGAGGAAAATCTAATTGAACTGTTTGATTGAATGATGTGGATATCGAGAAACACTGGATATTTTAACAAGGTGGTAGCTCACCCCCTGAACATCCTTTGCGTAGATTAAGCATGTTTTATTCGATTTTAAATATTGATCAGAAACTAGACTTGAATTGTAATAAACAACTCTCTATTTAATGTATTTCATTGGATCAGAACTTCATTTTATTTGATATTATCCTTGGTGAAATTTTGGCTAACTAGCGATCTGCCAAACCAAAACATATGCAAGTATTTGACTTATGACATTCATTTATGTCAAAATGTAACCGTTTCTGTCTACTATCTCGGCAACGTGAATTTTGTTTTAGAATTATTGAGATTTTGGAGGTTTTTATGTTTGTACTGTCTTACGACAAGCAGGTGTTTCTCCCTCTCTCTTAGAATTTCCACTAATAAGTGAAGAAGAAATCAGATACAATTTTTCATTATTTCAGTATATGATAATACTATGTATTATTTAATTTACAATGTATTTCATGACCAAGTACGTAGGTCATTGGAAAGCAATTCACTTGAACATGAAGTGGAAAAGCATGACAACGTAATCAACTTCAAGCAAAGTTCTGTCTATTTCGCGATTTCATTAATATTTAACTAACTGTAATCAGTTATTTAAGAAAGTAATCACATTTACAAAGTGAACTGTTCACTAGAAATTTTACAATAAAATGTTCATTGTGGTGAATTTGTTTTTTAAACTCAATTACTTTCTTTCTTCATTTGGAAGTTTCCCACATTTTTTCGTTTCAAGATGGAAAAGAAGAAAGCCAACGAATGTGATATTTCACTGAAATTTCAATGCAGAGTTCCATTTTATCGATTCTTTGCTTTTCTAGAGATTTGCAGCGTCACTTAGCGGCAATGGTTTCTTCGGAAACATATTTACCTCTTAACCACGTTGATATATATTGTAGGATGCGATATCTAGGTATTATAATTTAAACATCAGGCATGATTCAACCACTGAACTGTATATATAGTTCAGTGGATTCAACTCTGAAAACTGCTTCGCCTTTTTCCTTCGATCGTCTAAATAGGAATTATCCGCGTCCAACACTTTCGCTACAGGAATTTCAAGACTTTTTCAAATCAATAAATTCAATATGTCACAGAAATGTCATTACAGAATGCTACTCTGATATTTCTTTTATTTTCCTTGAGAGGTATGCACCGTTACCTTGCGACAACGTTCTTGAATTAAAAAAAGAAGAAGAAATAGAGGTTATGTAAGTAATAAATCAAAACAAATACTTAATGATCTTGAATATTTACATTAGAAATGAATAAAGAAGAAATGAAGCCTCATCATGTACAGCAACCTGTATGTCTAACACGACCAGCATACAGACAGGGTCGAAAACTAACTGCAGTCAAGGTAAAGATCCCAGTGGGACTATTCTTGAATCACTCGCTGTTCTTCGTGTACGTAGCTCTGCGATCTTCTAACGAACGATTCCGTTAAAATCGTTATTCTTGATTTTATGCTACGATCATTGGCAGGCATAAATATCAGCTGCAGATACAAATGCACCTCTACCCATTCCTTCTGGCAAGTAACAATAAAATCGTAGATATTCGCATACGTTGCGAACGACGAGTAATTCGAAAATATCGACCCGGTATTATCACCAACATGTCTCAAGAATAACTTCATTTCTAGGTGTACACCATCAATCAAGAATCTCAGCATTTAAACATCTACGGGGTTCCTTCGCTTAATCTGCGAAACGAATTGAAAAGACTCTGTTCCAAATATGGACAGGTACTGGCGATTTTTGTTGTTCCAAACGTAGTTACAGAAATGTTCACAGAATGCTACCACGTCCAGTACCAAAGAATACAGTCAGCACGAATTGCAAAAAGATTATTAGATACAAGGTCATTCTACGGAGGCATTTTGCATGTTTGTTATGCCCCCGAAAGCGAGTCTTTACAGGAAACGAAAGCGAAACTGCTGCAAAGGAAAAAAGACGTTCTGAATAGGTTGCCCAAACAGATAGATAAGACGTGATGCACTCGACAGGGAGTTTATGGGAGCGTTAATGTTGTGAAAAAAATTCGGAAGGTTTAAAAGATAAAACATCATCCAGATTTTGGCTCCTAGTTTGTAAGATCATTACAGTTTTTTTATTATATTAGAAGATAAACATTGGACTGATGTTCTCAATAAAGATTAAATTTATTTGCTGCTAATGTCGCCCCCCTAAGAAAGACAACCCTCGTACATCAAAACTTGTGCGAGCTAAGTATTAAAGTGGTCTTACCTTTTAACGTGCGTTTCCTATCAACAGTTGGGCGATTAGCGATGAAAATCAATTGTCTGGCAATAGAGTTTGAACCACTGTTTCACCCGACGGACATCTGAATGAGTGGACCCCAGCCAGGTACCGTTCCAACAATCAAACACTTGATTATATGATCTAGAGTTTTATTAAAAATATATACAAGCTGTGGCTAGTAGCTAGAGTAAATTTACTTATTTTATTAATTAAGCCAGCTGAAAAGAAACATTTATTTGATATCAACTTATCCTCAGTTACATATTGAAACTGTGTTAATTTCTTTACTGAATCAATGTCAACGTGAAGATTTATAATAACCTATTATCGATTGCTGCCTCACTTTATTTTATGGACCTAATGGTTTTATAATAAAAAACTGTAGTACTATTTTATAACCAGGGTGCCTCCTGAATATAGAGATTACTTCATCAATTTGATTTAATATATACTACCCACATTTACTTTTTTCAACCCGCCAAACCACTTTGTTAGAATTCTTTCTCAATATGCTCAACCTGACCTATCAAACTAAAGTACAGTAGCTGGCACAACCAGTTTGCGATGCTTGATTCTTGTTGCCAATGTGAATATTATCGCTTGCATAAGATTCCCACAGCCTGGGTGTTTGGATTATCTAAAATAAATAACAATAACCTGTGGGAGAATTCCATTACATTTCGAAGTGGAGCGTAGTAGTTTACGGTGCATAAATAACAATAAGTGAGTACAGCTGCCGGCCAGAGTGATGGCCGGTGAGAAGCCCCTACCTCAAGATGTGCAGTAGATGTGTAGAATTCCGTCATCAGTCTGTTAGATTATTTGAGCCGTTAGTATAATAAATAATCGGACCTTACATTCTGCTATTGAAACCAAAGATCTAGGTGTGATCCTAGACTCCACACTTAGCTATTAATCACACATTTCCGTTGTAATTAAAAAATCTATGAAGATGATTAGCTTTATAAAAATAACCACTTGTGATTTCACCAACATAACTGCTATTAAATCTCTATATTTTTCCCTGGTTAAATCTCATCTCGATTATTATTCCATAGTTTGCTCTCCCCTCATTACATTACACAAAAAGTGAAACTCGAGGCCGTACAGCACAATTTCCTGCGATATATTGCCTTCAAGATGGCGTGTATACTATGACTATACTACATTGGAATGCATTTTGAACATACCTTCTCTTGAGGCTCGCAGAAAACAGAGATTTAAAACTTCTATTCAAAATTATCAACGGACTGAGTATCAGTCCCGAGCTTCTCTCTAAAATATCTTTACATGTCCCCAGTCGTTCAATTTGACAGGTGCAAACGTTTTACGTTTCTATTTACAGATTTAATTATTCATATAACGGCTTAATATGTAATAAATAACCTTCGAATCTTTAATATTATCCCGCTTTAAAAACCATATTCTTCACTTAGCCATCTAATACTCTCTGCTTGTGTTGTTGTATTGTGTCTAGTGTTACTTGCCTGTAAGAATTATTTTAGTTCATTTTGTTATACATTTTAATTTTTCTCAAATCTATTTGTTATCTTACTTCGGAATCGTATTATTGTTATAACTTACTTTTAATCCACTGTATTGCATCAAGTACTACATAGCACTGTACTAACTTATATCTGAATTGGGCTTGCCCCTGTATATACATAAATGAATTAACATCCAAATTCACGACTGTTTTCAGTCGGTAATGGAATTTAAAAGTAAATTGCGTAAACATATTTTAAATAGTCTGTACGGCACACCTTGAGGGAGGAGCTTCTCACCGGCTGTGTCTCAGTCCGGCAGCTGTACTCGACTGTAAATTTGCAAAACATACCTTGTATACTAATTCCTCAAATGCAGACTGTACCCCATCTTTTGTTTTTGCACTAGCTTCAATATACAAAGTTTGGTGTCTTCTGGCAAATTTCATGGCTTCGTCCCTAGAAACCTCCCGTTTGTCCTGAAAATTGAAGGTATTTCAATTTATTTTCAGCGCGGGAGTTTGCTGCATTCTTTTTTGGAAAAAATACCAAAAAAAACGATATGAAAATGGAAGCCTTCACAAGTTTGACCACCATACAATTGCCATACACTCTATTTGTCTTACATAAACAAAGTCGTAGCTTACAAGGCAATGAATAAAGAAACCGTTGTTTCCAGCCTCAAGATATTTTTCTTTATTTTCGTGAAGATACTTCAAATATCAATGTGGGAGATGTGGAGTTAACAGTACTTTGAAAAGCAAGGTTCCTTTGAGATGGACGCTATGCAATGAATTATTCGTGACCAGAGAACTTGGATCAAAAGCAAGACCTGAATTTCACTGTATAATAGAGTCAGATTCAAAGTATGGAATACTTTTTTGGCTTTGGCAGATTATTAATTCCAGCTTACTGGGGTCAACTTTCAAATTGACAGAGTCATTGGATATGTGAATAGGATAAATTCATGTGACTGTTGCAAGCCGGTTTTTCAAGATGAAAAGTGAGAACAGCCTTAAATAACAACGCTTTCTAGATAAAAATATGACACAAAGTGGCATCAGAACACTAATTATTTCGTCCAAAAACCTCAAACATTTATTGATATGCCACGAGTTTAACAATGACCAATTCTGAACTGGAATATGTTCTATATAAGTGCTATTAAAGTGAGTTCGTGTTTATATTAACCTAACTGTAATATCTTTTGGTGTTACTGTTAGTTTTATCTGTATTCAGCTAGTAAGTTTTGTCAACAAGATTGACCCTTCAATATTCTTACACAGAAATTACACGATCCAAGACTTATGATAACTCACCACATCAATTTTGTTACCAACTACCATCTTTATTATATTACTTTTGGTTGAATATGTTTCTAGTTCGCTTAGCCACGTCTCTAATTTGGCAAAAGTAGCGTAACTGCTGACATCGAAGACCAAGATAGCCCCCTGAGCGTCTCGGTAATAAGAGGGTGTCAGCGTTCTGAACCGTTCCTGTCCAGCAGTATCCCAAATAGCTAGTTTGACAGTATTTCCATCGATGTTGAGCTTCTTTGTTTTGAAGTCGACACCTATCGTTAAGGTTTGTTCGGGATCAAAGTTATCTTCGGTAAACCTAAGTAAAAGGCTAGACTTTCCCACGCCACTTTCGCCAATTATTAGAATTTTTAGAGTTGTCAATATATCGTCATCCATTGCTGAACAAAGTGCGTATCAAAAATTGGATAACAAAGGTTGTATAAGGTTAAGGTGAGATTTTTTTGAAGGATTAAAAGTTATTTTTTACTATTCATCAATTCACGGGGAAACGTAATAGATTTGAATAAATATTCAATCAATAAATACAAATATTTACAAATTACTAGATAGCATATGACAATTAACCAATCTTCTTCTTCTTTTTAGATTTTCGTTTTTGGTACTTCAAAGACAAACCTTGTTCGAGGAGATCATTATCGACAGGTTGCGCTGAAAACTCAAGGAAAATAAAGAAAAAGTAATAGTATTGCATTTTGTATTCAAATTCGAAATTTTTCCCAAATTTCCCGTATTTTCTATATAAATAATAAGAAAATCATACCATATCGATAGTCAAAGGCTGAATGGTGAATCATCTGGTGACAAGTAAACGATTTGGTGAAAGGTGTTTCGTCTTCATTTAGAAAATTATTAGTATTCGTCTTTATTTTTCTCCAAGAATTGATTCAACACGTATAGAATCGCCAGGTAGATATTTTAATTGCTGCATACACGTCTCTCTCATCTCTCGTGGACGCCGATTGAAAGTTCTGCGTTGAATTACCATGGTTTCATACTTTTAATACACGTCCACGCCATTACATCACCACTATAACTAGAAAGCGCAATACTCATTGTTTGACGAGGTCACATCTTGATAAAATTGAAATGAAAGAGCAAGACAGGTGTGAATTTGGTAGTACATAGGACCTGTGGCACGTTTTCTTCGCACATCCTAATGATCATGAGTATATTCTGACATTGCAGAATATCTAAAGAATGAACATCCAATATGGTCAGCAGTCTCTATATGACTCATTATTTAACTATTTTACCAATCATAACGTGAGCGTATTACATTCCTTCCTCTCCCTCTCCCACCACAAAAGCTATTAAAGTGTGTGCTTCATACCTTCAATGATTACGATAATTAGTATAGTTCCACTAATAAATTATGTACTTTACTGGTGAAATGCTTTGTAGTGCATAGTGAAAAACAACATAGAAACTACTTTCCATCCAAAGTGAAAGAGTCTAGGCTCACTTGAGGGTGTCAACAGTTGGTTTTACAAATGACTTTCATTACCAACTGGCTGGATAGCCCTGGTTGCTGAGGACAATAGATGGAGAAGTAAGAAGTACGATTATAAAATCTGTCACTATAATAATGGCACCCTTAGTGGCTGCACTCTTACACTATATTGGCTAATTGCTAATAGTGTTCTGGTCACTGTTGGCTAAAGTGTATAATAAGAAGAAGCGTAGCCTTTTTGTCAATATGAATAATATTAGGAGTAATGATAGTTCTACGCCAGAAAATATTAAAATTTTAGAGGAGATAAATAAATTATCATAATCAGCCGATGTTGATTTATAAAATAACCTGAATAGTGGTCAGCTTAAACAAAAATCAACCTGTATGCAAGTGACTTTTCAACATGGAACCTTGCAGAGTTTGTTTGGATGTCTCTGAATCAAAAATGTATCCCCTCCGAGGGACTATTGTGAACTGTGATGTTAGCATTGGCGAGATGATCACATACTGTACTTCAATTGAGGTGAAAGTCTCTGGCTTCCGTACTGAACTATGAACTGAGCTACAAATAATTTCAGGTCGATCCGGAGGATGGTTTCTCAACTTCTGTTTGCATACCTTGTTTTAGGACACTTCGAATCGCATACAACTTCATTCGCCAGTTTAAGGAAACCTACGAAGGGATACGTGATGGTACTATTCAGCTGCAGTTGCAAGCGAATGATCAAGAGACTAGTTCAACTGGCGAAGAGGAATCCAACAAAGATGATCGTGGGGAAAGTGTGGAGGACCAAGTGACAGAAGCAAATGTGATAAAAGGAGAATCGGTGACGTATGAGGATGAACAAGTAATAGTAGTTGAAGGTAAGTAGTCTTTTAAACACTTAGTTATTAATTTTGAAAGAACATCAGTAGACTGACATTTTCGGTCGTAGATTAGGAATCTGTGGTCAAATTCGTGAAATGACAAATTGTTTTCATGATCGTATACAAACTTCTGCAACTGATTCCATGTTATTGAATTAAATGCAATTGCTTGCCATTCAAGTATATACAGTTAGAAGAATCATAATCGTGACACTTAACAGAATGCTGGTGAGCATTATCACTCGAGTGTATCTCCTAAATAAAGTAGATCTCAACCACAGATTTGTGATCAACGAACAAAAGTACATGAATCTATTGCAGAATTTTTCAAAATTCAGTTCTAACAGTTGATACAAATATTTACCGTAGTTGGAAATGAACCGGAGGCTAGCGAAAGTGTTCCTGATGAAGATAATCCGTACCAAGAGCAGACTTTGGAAGGTTTTGAACATGTAGGTTCAGATTTGAAACAGGAAATGTTTACATTGCCTGAACAAGACTGGGAAGGATGCGAAATCAAATATGAGTTGGTCGATGCTGAGTTTTGTTTAGAGGATGATCCCGTTCACCAGAAAACCTTGATGGATTCGCCGGAGCAGACTGTCACAAGAAATGTAAAGAAAAAAGAGTCGTTTGTTAACGAACAACAGCACTCAAAGTTGAGGCGGAAAATAAAAACACTATTGTCTTGTCCGCTTTGCCCGAAATTGTTATTCTCCTCATATGAAAATGAATTCATACCTCATTTATCCGAGCACAAGAATGATACGTTCACTTGCAATGTTTGCAACAGCAATTCTACTTACAGTTACAAATCATTTTTGCTGCATTTCCACCAAACCCACAGGTTCCAGTGTCCTTATTGTGGAAAAAGCTGTTCCAGACCCCAGACCCTGAGTACCCACATGAGAATACATTCTGAAGTAAGTGTTTTTTCAGTAAGAAAGTAATTTTTTTCTACCCCAAGATAAATTAGTTTTGTAGTTGTTGAGAAATAAATACAGTCCTGTTTTAATTTTCAGCATAGCTACAAATGCACTTTTGAAGGCTGCAAAAAGACTTTTCCAGCAGCCTGGAACTTGAGGAAACACCTTACCGTTCACTCAGAAAAGACATCATACGTCTGCCCAGAGTGCGGGAAGGAATTCAAAACCTACGACACATACAGGTACCATCTGAAGAAGCATTCGGGAAGAAAGTTTCTATGCACCCATTGCGGACAAGCTTTCATGCAGTCCGTCCACCTCAAGTACCACATGTGGAAGCACACCGGCATTAAAAACTATAAGTGTGACCTGTGCGATAAAAGCTACACCTGCGTGACGCAGTTGAAGAAGCATCGGCGACGGCATCACCCGAAGGCGAAGGAGTTTGTGAAATATGAGGAGATTGTCAACGCGTCTGGACTTCATGATAAACTCCGCATTCTTCAGTGATTTGTGTACGTTTCAATCTGTGACCTCTTGAGTACCGTGTACCGAATATAAGATTGATTGGAAACTTGGGCGACCCGTCTCAAAATATTGATCTTTATTTTGTTAGACGACATTAAATAGGTTATTCAAAGCATCTAATGAATTTCAATATACAGATTACCCGTTGATGAATAAATACATATGCTGTAATTACATATCTCGTCAAAAACAATTTAAATGTGCACTGGAGCACGTTGATATCTCCCCCCTTCTGGGGCGCCATCTATGGGTTTGACGGAGAACATATTAAACATGTAGGAGGCGGAGGCTCCCCATTGCAGATGTCAAAGCATTGTTTTGCCGAGTTGGTACTTCAATTTCTAATGCTATCTACATTTGGAAATACATTGATATTAAGTGAAAGACTTGTAGTCCATAAATATCTTAACAAAATACGCGCCACAGATTTCGATTGTGGCACCATCTATCAACTTATGTACAAAGTTGTTTCTATCTCATTTTACGTTTTATAAAAAACGTACCATAATAATGGCAGTACCTTTGTACATAGACTAACCATACAAAGGCAGTACTGAAAAGCACATAAACATTGGTATATTGAGAAACAAGAAATTTGGTGGATTTTCTACCAAAATTTGAAATTGAAAATCATCACCACCTATCATGAAGTTTCTGTACTAAAAAACTTAGAAATTGCAATGTCAGATGGCACTTGTACACAAATGGAAAAGATGAATTTAAAATGTAATGGAATAAACAGGAAAGGAATGCAGATGGGCATCCTAATATACAAGCAAAATTCGTATGGTAGTAATTATATTGACAAAACATGATTGCTTTATGTTCAAGAGAATTTTGAACAGGGGTGCCATCTAGGTTCTATAAGTGGAACATAAAACTCAGGGAAAATTCTCATTCTAATACTTGAAACTTTGTCTATAGACTAACCCGTATACTAATCTTGAAATAAATAAGATTCGAAATACGAAACAATTGCGTTCTGTCAGAAAGTTTCTGTACTAGAAAACTTGGCAATTATATTTAATGTAGGATGGCACTTGTACACAAGTGGAAGAAATAAATTTGAAAAGAATAAAATCAACAGAAAAGGAAAAAATTGAAATAGATATCCCAGTATACAAGCAAAATTTATATGGTAGTAAATATACTGACCATACATGATTGTTTTGTACTCAAAAGAACCATGAACGGGTGTGCCATCTAGGTTCTATAAGTGGAACGTAAAATTCAGGGAAAAGTCACGTTCTTGTACTTATTCCAATAGTGACATTTTCCACCAATTATTTGAAGAAAAATATGTCTCTCTATATGAAAAAGTATCCATTCATTTAAAAAGAACAAAATCCGGGCTGGTAGGCCGTGGTAGAATAGTACCTAAAGTACCAAACGTTCACAACACTGAACCAGTGGAGTAATGCTGGAAAATTGTTCTCACATTGCTATAAATATTCACATAAAGCATTTAAATTATAGAATTGCATCTTCTTCCACGTTTGTTATGCTGTTTTTTAATTTAATAATAGTAGTAATAATAAATGGTCTTTATTTTTGTTTTGGCAGAGCTTAGCTTTGCTATTCTTGCACTCAACCAAGATTATTTTTATAGAACCTAATCTATGAACGATAAATATCCCTAGAATTGATGTTCAATAACTAGTAATGGAAGTGAGGCTGAAAATTTAAAATTTTTTTTCCAATTGACACACTACACATTAATAACAATAAAAGAAACATTTAATTTGGTAATAAAGTAACATAAAGCTACAGCACTAATGATCAATCGCTGAATATTTGGTGAAAAAATTCCGATTCTTTCAGTCACTCAGCAAAGAATGCGTATCTTCGAGAGTTTCTTCGTTTAGCCTTTTCTTATTCATACAAAGTTTAATGTGTTTTTTCAGCTGGGAGTTAGTAACGAAAGATTTCCCACAAATATCACACGTAAACGTCTTGTGGCCCATATGTCTGTTGATGTGGTCTCTCAAATGCACAGACTGGTAAAAGGCTTTCCCGCAATGCGTGCAAAGATGGTTGCGGGACCCTTCGTGGGTCTTCTTGTGGTATTTCCGGGCCCCGACACTATTGAAAGTGGCATTGCACAAGTCGCAAGGATACATGCTCTGACAGGCGTGTGTTCGTACATGCTTTCTGAGCAAGCTGCATAGAAAAAAAGATTTTTCGCAACCTTTCAAAGGACACTTGTATTTTTTTATGTTTTCATGGAGTTTCATGTGGTACTGATAACCGTAGCTGGAAGACAAACGTTTGTTGCAGATGTAGCACTGGTACTTGTGAACTTTTTTGTAATGGGAGAAAAAATCTTCTAAATCGAATTCCACTTTATTAGGACACCTCGAACATACTATACTCGTCATCTTATGTGACAAAACGTGTATGTAGAATACTTTGTACCGGTCGTATTCTTCTGAACATATCGGGCACTTGTAAGTCACAGAAACAAAAGTGTCTTTCAAGACTTGGACTTTCTTATTTTCAAGATACTCTTCTGTAGGATTTTCATTTTTTATTAAAATAATGTTTCTGTGATATGAATTCGAGCTACCAACTTCTGTAGGAATGTTAGTATCATCCTCATATTTGAATTCCAATGTTCCAGTATCGCCTCTCTTGAGGTTTTCTAGTTCGCTGGTCAATTGGTCATTTTCATCAAAAACTACTTCCTCAGATTTTTCAACCTCATAAGATTCCTCCCAACCCACCTGGTCCTCAATTTCGTCCTCAGTTTCATCCTCAACTTTCACAGAGTTATGAAGATCTAGATTTTCTGGGCATTTGAGAAATTCCACATTAAAACCAAAACCATCATCTTTATGTTTTCCTGGAGGTCCTTCTCCGCGGGTTTTCAATAAATTGAACAGTTTTTTTTGAGACTCTTCAAACTGTTTCAGAAAGTGATATGCCAATCTGATTCTTTTGAAACAGGTAAGGCAGACAGACTGCGGCAGAGTCTCGCTCAAATCCAGCTGAAATACAAATGAAAAATGAGAGTTCTCTCAGGTTTGTTTTTTAATGTTTGAAATTGAAAATTACTACTCAAAAGGTACCTCAGAAGAAATGCAATACTCTAGCATAACCGCAATGTCTACATCAACATTTAAAACGTTTCCCACCAACGGGTACGTTTTGGTTGATGGTTCCAAACAAGCTCTACAAACTTCCGACATTTTTATTCTGGTTTATTGTCGATTTGTTTCATTCTTGAATATACAGAACTACATCTGACACTAACTTGACACTGAAACGAAACTAACTTAATTAACACAAACTAGTGTTCTGTGCTTCAGAGTAAACATTGTTCTTGGGTAGGCAAGCTTTTTGACAGTTCCCACAATCTTGATGTCTTACCGTTCGAGCGAAGTGAGCTAATCGAGCACACGGGTTTATATTGAACGAACATACCTAATATTGCCAATACTTTTGAAAATATTCAAATAAAGTTGAATTTAATTCATGAGTTTTTCAAATTCACTTCGAAAAGTGAAGGGATTTGTTTCTAATTTACATATTGGCAACAGCGCCTATATCAAGTTGAAATAATTTATACGTACCTAGGAAAAAAGGAAAATTATCTTTATAAATCAACAATTAAGGCAAAATATATATTATAGTTCAAAACCACCTCCATAAGCCACATAAACAACAAGTGTCTTGTTATTTATTTATATAGAGGAAGATAGGTTAAATGCATAAAATATCATGTCACAAAATGTCTCGTAACATTAGTAAACAGAACAGCACGCCTCTGAAATATGTCATCTTTGTTTGTCTCATACAGGTAACAGATTAACTGTCCTTTATTAGCTACAACCGATGTTGCCAAATGGTGAAATAGAAACGAATCCCTTTAAATATTGAATGTATTATTTCATTCCTCTTTTTTAAGTATTTAAATAATTTTTTAAAGAAAAAGGTTGAAATGCGTTGTTTTAGATTTTTTTATGAAAACTACGTGATTTTCGTCAGGAGGAACAGTCCCCATTATGATAAATTTTAGAGGCTTTGCATTCTCGACTGCCGCCTACCATAGCCGGACAGCTCAAACATAGACTCGATTGTGCTTACTTTACACCTAAAAATAGACTATAGTAGCAATCCTTGTTCGGAATGATTATTCGTGATTTCCAATAACTAAAAATGAATATAGATGTTTTGTGAATAGCACATCATTATTTTTTTGGGGAAATTAAAACAAAACTTTCATGTAAAATAGTTTCTTATATTTACAAACGAACCACAAAATAGAACTCTGTGAATCTTTTCTTAACCTACTCGTGAAACAATATTGAAAACACGGTTTCCTCACCAGAACAAAAATGCTGTCTCTGGTGTGCTAGTGAGGGAAAAGTAACTTCCAACAGGGGCTGCAACTTCTATTCATCAATAAGAATAGTTCTGTATCGTAGAAACATCAAATTATCGTCGCACATCGCTGATCCGGCTCGTAGGACCAACAACACTTTCTAACGCCCTTCAAGACTCGGGTTCTTTGGCTGATGCTCCAGCAGGCTTCCCCAAATTCTTCTTCCTTTTCTTTCTTCTGTCCATCAACTGTTGCAAGACTTGCCTCTCGCACTCGTCGTCATCATCGATTATGATAGCAGTGTGAATATGAACATTTTCACCAGGTTGTACAGTATTCGACATTCCGTAGCAGGTTGGGAATGCTCTATAGACGTTGTACGGAAACCTGGCCTTAGTATCTGGGTTATAACAACGAAAATAGATGAGCAGAGAGACAAACCGAGAGACAGGAAAAGGTAGAGGAGAAAGTCAAGTGTCAAGGGGTATTTGAGAGAATAAGGTGTGGTGAATCTTACCGTTTGAACTAATGAAAAGATTACAACCCATGCCTGGAAAACTAAGTCGATCTTTTTCCAGCACACATCTTGTTTTATCCTGAAGGTCGCCTGGATAATGAAATTGTTTGGATTTCAATATAAAGTTTGATAAAAGTAAATGGAGAACTTACTCAGCCTTACAGTTTCAGTGGCAACCCAAGAAGAAACGACCTTTTTTTTCGGAGGTCCTTCATCACGTTCATTGTCCTGACCTTTCTCCTCATCTTCGATAATTTCAATGTCACTATCTGCTAGGATTAGAAAAAATTCAAATAGAGAGAAACAGGATCAGTACAGTTTGTTTGTGTGTTTTTAGGTTAACAATAACGATTTTTAAACGTCATACTGAAGGCAAAATAATCTAATGTCATTTGGCTCCGAACTGGTCATTCATTTTGCCTGATTTAACCTCTATAGATGTTTTTATGAATTACCTCGAGACTATAATGAATGATCAAGACAATAGATTGAATTTTTTGATATTTTCACCATGATTTTTGAAAATAAAAACAGTAATATAGTGTTTGACACTCACTTTCTTTAGCCGGAGCATCCAAGTACTTCTTCAACCTGTCCTTGTAATAATCCCATTCCTTCAAGAGACAGCTATCAGCTGGCAGGTGCAACGTTGGAACGGCTTCAAGGCTGAGGACCTGAAAATCAACCCCCGAAAAAATACAACAGTGAATTTTTCAAATAAAAGTACCATGACAACCTTCTCTTTCAGCGTCGGGATACGTCTCGTGTAGAATCGCTTCTCGAAATGTCTCATGCAAACCATGTATTTCCTGCAGATCTCTTCCGGCGTCATATTTTCGAGGTTATTGTTTGCAACAAACTTCTGCCAAATATCGAAGCGGTCAGAATCAGTTTTTGGATCAGGAAATCTGTGATATTGTCCTGTGGAGATTTTGTAAACGCTCGTGCAATTTTTGACAGCGCAAACCAGCTCGTCCTGCAAGAAAGACGCGGGTAGAAACCGAAATGAAAGACAGACGAGGTAGAGATTCAAGACGTTAGTAACTTTAAATTGAAAGATTACTTTGTTTCAGCTCTCTAAATAGCCACCAGATTTTCTGGGCCCGTGACGTCACGGGCCTAGTCCCGCTTCTTGTTCGATTGACCAATAGGAACAATACAAATAATCAACGTTGCCAAATCGTAAAATTCATGGAG
>WOGP01000886.1:0-21423 GCA_015342065.1 Leptinotarsa undecemlineata | reverse complement strand
AGATAAATTCTCTCGAGAAAAATATCTGGTCGAGGTAGGAATCGAACCCACGATCTTCTGATCGTGAGTCGGGCGCACTACCACCGCGCCAATTCCACAACTGTTACATATAAACAGACCTGTCAACAGATATTCTACATGGGAAAAATAAAACATTGAATAATTCATATCGGTGAATTTCCCGCCAAAAATATTTTTCGTAAATAAAATTATAGGTATAAATTGAAATTTGAACGGAATGTTGCAATACAATCGCAATATAAAAATGTGAGGTTCCCCCTTATTCCACTTCGAACCATTATAGAAGTGTCGACAGTGAAAAGTTGAAAAGAAAGAATTAGGGTGTCACCCTAGGGGATTTATATATTTCTGTTCCTCCTTGTTAGTTTCCGATAGAAAACAAACTCGTTAATACCAACAGTCTCAGCCATGTATCCGAGCGATCAGCTTGGTTTAACTTCACTGAGATTCATGGTGCCTGGGGTATTGTTTAAAAATAGATATGTTTACGGCCACAAAACTGGTAACTATTTGCTTAGGACATATTGTGTCTATTCCGTTAGTAATAAAGTTGTACATAGACAAGCCAGACGTCAAACTAAAATAGTAAAAGAATTCTTTCATTTATCATTTCTGTCGGAAGCGACGAATCACCTGACTTGTTTAATTTTGTGCTCGAGATTGAAATTTTTGCAGAATTTCGTAAATAATCAATCAAGACAAATCATATACTTGTGTTTGAGTTTTAATGATATGAAAAATTTACCAAGACATCACATTTCGCTGTGATATTCATAATGTAATATGTACGATTTAGAGGAACACTAATGCTACCAAAATTAAAATTCAAATTCAAAGGTTATTTTTTATAACATCAAATATGCACCATATACCTCTGGAACTTGAAGGTCTATCTTTCACAAAATTCAAATCAAACTACTAGGAATATCTTTCGAGCTAATCTTAACAGTATTTTCTAATTCTCTTTATTAATCTATATAAACTTGAATGTTAAATGATATGTAGAGATCTGATGAGAACATCTCATTTGATGAAGGAATTCAATATACTGTCTCTCCAAAATAGGCACAAAATATGTGTAATATCATTTCTCCACCGGCCGCTCTATAATAAAATAGCCCCACATCATTTATTATCGTTAGTTGATTTTCACGTTCCAACTAGAAGATCAATTACCATATTTAATACACTGAATTTCTGCTATATAGGTGCCCCACATGCAGGTTTGTTAAGTCTCGCAAATGAACTGAATGTTATAATCGATATAGATAGGATAGATTCTCTAGAAAATTTAAGGAAAGAAGTTATACAGCTAGTGGCAATGTCTTTGTAGGATCATCACACTTATTAGTCGACCCTGTCAGTAATGACTCATTTTCTTATGTGATTTTTTTTAATTGTGAAATATTGTGTGTAATGTGGTCATCCTGGTACTTAAACATATGTAGTCTGTTAGGGAGAATAAATAAATGAAAAATGAAGTTTATAAAATAAGGGCAGTATTTTTGGAGTTGAGTGGATGAAAATTTCTGTGAAGGTCTTCACTCTAAATGATGAAAAAGTAATTTTCATATGTAAACGATCCCCTTTCATCCCAAGTGGAGAAATTTTTTATTGCATACGTACAACATAAAACAAACCTATTACACCAATATGTCTTAGTACAATCATGTCGTTGGAATTTATTTATGTATTTATTTATTTATTCATTGAGAAAATACATCCAACAGGTCATGAGACCCAATTAAAGGAGTACACAATACAAAATGAAAAGCTTATATTAGTCCTGAAAAAGAAAAATTAAACATTAAACGTAATCTTTGTTAGCATTACATACCATGTAACATATCAGTTATGTAGTGCATTATATATTGCTTTCCTAAACTAAGATAAGGGTAAGAAGAATATATCGAAGTTTTGTAAACTATTGTGGCTTCTACACATAGATGTCAAAGGACAGTGAAAGTGGTGTTGTGAGTTAGGTACGTCGATGTGAAAAGTTATATGTGACCTGGAAGTTATACGAGGAACGTTAAAATTCAATTATGAAAGTAAACTAAAAGAGTCGATTTGATTATGAATGATTTTGTATATCAAAATCAAGTCATTAATTTGGCGGCGTTTTTTAAGCGATATATATTTGAACTCTTCCAAGAGTAAATCATAGCTATACTATCTTACGGGGTAAGAACCATGCCTTTTTGAGTAAAGAAATTTCAGTAACTTTTGTGACGAGAAATTAGTTTTTCATCAAAGATAATACCCAGATCTTTTGATACGGTAATTCTTGCCAATGTCAATTTGTATTTATATATTCGTACTGAGGATTTCCTTGCAAAAGTCCTAATTTCACATTTGCCTATGTTTAATGTTCATTTTTTTGACACCAATCATGTAACTCAGTAATAACGTTTTGTAATGATATACAATCAGAGTAGTCTGCAATCTCCTTGAGAATCTTCATATTTATCAGAAATGTCATTAACAAACTGAAGAAATAATTGTTGACCCAAGTTTGAACTTTGAGGAACCCCGGAAGTTGCACTAAATATAAACAATTTGAATGCTTCGTATTCCACAAATGAATTTCCATCACTAATATATGTTTTCAGCAGATACTGACGGCTCCTCCAAATGCCAAAGATTGATAATTTCATGAGCAACTGATGATGTGAAACCCGATCAAATGGTTTGCTGAAATCCGTATACACCACATTAACTTGTTTACGTTGGTCCAGTTTGCCAGAAACATATGTTGTAAAAATACAAAGATTTGATGCGGTGCCACGACACTTCACAAAACCATGTGGAAATTCGGAAATTGTCATTTTTTCGTGCCTATAAATGAGGTCCGATGAAATTATTTCAACTAATTTCAGGTACACTGATATTATGGTAATCGGTCTATAATTCACTATCTCCGAATTCTTGCCGGTTTTAAGGATAGGTCATACCCTCGACAGCTTCCATATATTTGGAAAGTAACAATTTTTCTGCATGAGGTTGTAAAGGATACAGAGAGGCGTCGCAAAAAGACAAATATGATTCTCAACAAGTTTGACTGGAATGCCATCAGGTCCAACTGTCAATTCATTTTTCGAATTATTGGAAGCCGAGATGATGTCAAATTCCGAAATTTGGCTAAGATGTAAGTAATCACTGGTGTTGAACCATTCTCCATTACTCCAGTTTGAATGTTTTAGAATATTATCAGAAATATACACGCTTTGAAATTTCGTTGCAAATTCATCAACTATAGTGTTAGGTGATGACAGTATTTGATCATTGAAATACATCTGTCCTGGAATTACAGATTTATCATTCTTTGAGTTCACATAACTCCAAAAACTGAAGGTATTTTTTTCAGGTTTTGTTCGGAGTTCGCAATGAAACGTTCATATTTGAATTACAAAGGCTGCTTCTCAAAAGCTAGGAACTCTGTTCCGAACCAGAAAACTGTACACACCTCAGCAACTTTTGTTGCTTTATAAAGCTGATCAGACCTTTGGAGTATTGTTATCATGTATGGAGCTCTGTCCCCAACCATATCCTGAATTTGTTGGATTCTATCCAGAAAAGAGCTATCCGCCTGATTGGAGACGCAAATATCACTTTCAACCTTGATGGCCTGGAACATCGAAGAAAGGTTGGATATTGGTGTCTCTTCTGTAGATACTTTCACGGTAGGTGTTCAAATGACTTGGCACATTTGATTCCCCCAAGAGTAGTAAATATTTGAGGTTCAACTCAGTTCTTCTCGAACTTTACTGTTCAAGAACTCTTTTTTTCGGAGAATAGAGTTAATATGGAGTAAACTTCCTGAGAACATTTTTCCAAATGGATTTAATCTCCAGCTATTTAAATCCAATGTGACTCTTTACTTTTGGTCAAGCACAGCTGTGAGAGCCCCCTGAGGATTTTTTGTGCTTGAAAAAAATTAGACAACTTTTGTTTGTATAGCTACATCTCTTCTATGTACCGAATTCTGTCTTTCATCCTCTTTCATCCAAACTTAAGCCGTCTCTGTGAATGAAAGCTTTTATTACTTTTATTATTTTAGTACTGGATTTGGCAAATAAATATAGGTAAATGATAAATGAAAAACTATTCCATAGAAAACTGAAACATACTGCAGAACTACAATATATTTTTTTATTGAAAATGTATATTAATTGTCTTTCCTGTATTACGTTTTGTATCGGTCTCCTGTATAATATTTGTTTCAATACATTCACACATGTTGGGAGGAGTATTAAGTGAATGAAAGTTATTTTAGTTCCTTTCAATATCATGAATATTGAAAGTAGTTGTTTCGGATGATTTTTTCAATCTGTTTTTAACTTATAAAGCTTCCGAGTATGATCAACATCCCTGTAAAAAGTTTCCTACTCATTACATATGGATGAAAAATCTGAAAGGCATGAAGGTTTTTTTTTACCAATATAATGTTTTTGCCAAAAATATACATTTCTCTCTTACATTCATCATCAACCTGAGCTATCTGATTTTCATTTATTATCAGCACCCGTCGATCGACTCACTCTCAGTAGTTCATTAGTGAAGTTTGAGTGGAAAATAACGATTGTAATTACTAATTAGTCTTGATGGGAAAGACTGGGAAAAGTGCTTTGTCGCTGTGCCTTTTGCCGTATTTTTCTCTGAGGCGGTGTTTAACTTCAGGTAATAGGATAATTCAGTGGGTAGTTACCATTTTTAATGAGACCATTTTCAAAGAGTCTTCTTGGCTTGATTTCAACATAGTGCTGACGGCTCACTTTATAAAATTTTCCGTAACTGAAGATTTGAGTTGAAGAAATTGACAGTATAAAAAACATTTCAGGAAATTATGAGAATTTGAGTAACCAAAAAATTAGTTGAATTCCGTAGCTATTTTTGGTCTCCGCTATCTCATATCCTCATTATATTCCAACCTTGTCTATGAATTGTCTCAACAGTATTGAATTCATTTGAATAAATTCTTCATTGTCAGTGACAAAATGAAAGAAAATTTATTAACATGTTAATTTGGCACAAGTTTCTTGTTCAATAGGTAACTTCAATGAAGAATTCGAAATCATTATGCAAATTGCGGTAAACGAAGGCTTCGAAGCTGAATCGATAAACAAAATACTTTCCGAAAAAGTCTAAGCAAAAGAAATTTGGGACGTTTTAAACAGATTCCAAACAGATTTAAACATATCTATTGATAAGTGAGATGATCAAAATCAAAATTATAGGGCTCACGATATTTTGAACGGACAACAGAAAAAGTAGCACATTATAAAAAAAATTGCATAAACAACAGGTAATAGGTTGGGGAAGTTGAACAAAACTGATAAAACAAAACGTCCGAATTCCAGAAATCAGGAGTATTTGAGTTGAATTGTGGAACTTATTCCGAAGTATCTATTGGTCAAACTGGCATAACATTTAGAAATCGCAACTAAGAACATCATTTGAGCTATATAAATGAGAAAACGAGTTCAACATACTCAAATCATCTTTCAGAAGAATTTCATATCTTCAACGGAGATTTAGAAAATGACAGCAGAGAAACATTTATACTTTTTCTATCAATTCTTCCAAAATATAGATTCTCTTTTTTATTTTCTATTCTCAAGAATTCTGTGTACACTTTGAAAATTTTCATTGTACTTTTGAGTTTTTCGAATTCCAACTTTATTGGGCAATGCAGATCAAGAAATTTTAAATTAGTTCAGTAACGAAGTACTTTAGAAGTCAGTCAAAATGGTATCCAGAGGAATTGTTTAACATCGAATGGTATATTAAAGTTTCGAGTCATACACAGTAAAAAGTATTTCTTTCAAAGGAGATCATTGGTTGCTTTGAAACTATTACTTTTATTATGGAGAAATTATTACTTCATGCCGACAGCGCCATGTTCCAAAACATAGTCACACTTTTTTCAACGAAGAAATCAAATTTCTTGGACTTTCAATGACATCATTTGTCTAATTATATTATTGCGAAAATGGTTAAAATTTATGATTTGCAATTGCTTGAAATGAACCAATCACTATATCAATATTTCTTTGAATCAAGATATTGTTCTTTACTTTGAGATTTTTATTTTTACTGTGTATTCATTTTTTTTTATTTTGTGTAGAATTATTATGGTTGGAAGTCATACAAATTTTCCTCTGAAATGATCAATTCAAAGAGTAGTTATCGTAATCCTCAGAATATATGTGATGGAATCAGGCATCCAATGCAACTCTCATATTAAAAGAGACATCAAAAAATAGTTTAATGTTATGAGTCGAGTGTATCAAATTGAGATAAGTCTTGATAATCCTTACAACACAGTCCCAAAGCAGCCACATAAATTTTAATGAACATAACAACAATCACGTCTAATCAAATCAGACATTTGAAATATTATTCACTCGTACTTCTTACGTTGTATGAAGCACTGTTATCTTCAAGACTTCTCCTAAACGAGAAGCAAGTTCTATAATATCCATGAATTGGTTCCTTGAATCATATCTCTCTGTCGCATCAATCTATCCCATTATGCACCTGAACAAGTTAATATACATTTATATTGGATGCAGGTGGGTCCTGAATAGCTGGTAATCAGGAAGAGAAAGATTAGAGCAATGTGAGAGGAATTACTGATATCTAATGAAATTATAAAGATAACCATTGTCCCCGGGTGAACAACCAATTTTCTTTAATCATAAGAGACCGAGGCCTGAAGCTTGATGACAGGAATGTTCAGATACAGAGTGTTTTTTCAATGATATGATATATACTATGATATATAATATATACTTCGTCGAGTTTTATTCAGTCCCTCAATAGTAACTCGAATTTAAAAATAAAATTCTCGTAGAATCAATTTATTATTTCAGTTATTATATTGAATATTGAAGAAACTTCATCTTCGAACAAGAGTATGAAACACATTATCGTGAACTACTTTGTTGGAAAAATTAATATATTTATACATGAAAAGATCACATCTGATACAATAGCATCAGACACAAAAAAATGGTAGTTTGCATTGGAACCTCTGGAGTAAATTAAATCTCTTTAAAAATATGCTTAAAATCTGTTTTTCCGTTAATTAGATGTCGCCTCCAAACGAACGACAACTCTCAGAAGTTGAGAAACTTGTGCGAGCTAAGGATTAACGATGTCTTACCTTTTAACGTGTGATTCCTAACATGTATTGAGAACATGTAACTGAAAATACTTTTCCAACACCAGAACACAAATTACAGTCTCTCGACACGCATTTCGCAAACCAACTTGCGTCTTCGGGAGATTATTATGACTAAATTTTATTACTATTTCAGAGTTTTCATATGCTGGGACCTAACTACTACGTGGTCTAACGACTACTACGACGCTATGTTTAACGACCTGTTTTCAGTTACTTTAATTTGTTATATATTTCCTCCATGTTGATGATTATCTCTAATATTCATCTCTCTTTCATTTACAGTTAATACATATAAGACCAAACAAGGGGCTCTTGAGACCGGTACCAGGTTTCTGGATGCTTTCAAAAGCTCAGAAATCCAGTGCATGTATGTGATAATTGTCAGATAAATGATCACCTATGGAACAATTGCCTGGTGACCTACGGCCGAAAACGGCTCCGGCGAAGATTCCTGGTGCACAGAGACAGACTTTTCTGGCTACCAGTGGTGCCATCAGTACCACACCGTCAGCGGCCAGGAAGATCCTTTTAGATAGGCGGCATATAGATTGGTGCTCATTGCCAATTGCACAAAGCAATCTAATTCAGAGACAATATACTGTTGATTGAGACTGAAAAATCAGCATTCTGGGAGTGACCTCTGGCTTTTTGCCTCCAACTGACAACTACGAACTGTCTTATAACGTACTGTTCCCGAGTAGGGGGGTCTGGATCCTCCGGGAGAAAGAAATATCAAGAGAAGATGATTTTTGGTTCACAGATGGATCTAAACCTATGCGACGCTATTTCAACTAGAAATTTACGCAATTGAATTTTGTGCGGAGAGATTGAAAAAATTGAACCTCATACACTCGTCAAGAACAAAATTCTCGGACAGTCAAGCGGCGTTGGAACCTCTTGGCTCCTACCCAAGCAACGTATGAATTGTTAGCAAATTGCCAGAAATGATTCACCTAGAGAAAGGATCAACAGATTGTTTCTGGTCTGAATTCCAGGCCATAGTGACCTGGAAGACAAAGAGGTTGCTGACTTCTTCGTAAAGGAAGGTGCTGCAAGCAGCTTCATCGGACCCGCTGCTGTCATTGGCATCGTTTTAGGCTCTGCCAAACAATCAACGAACAGCTGGATGACAAGAAGATTTATATGCTTCTGTTAGAATAAGCCAGATTGGCTCACTCCAAGGCGTTTATGCATCCTTCAAAGTTTGATACCATACAGTTGTAGGGATGAACTACATTGTCGAACAGACCTTCTCAAAGGTCACAGTTATGTGAATCATCATATGCAGAGACTCAGACTGTCGGAAGACAGTATGTCTCTCCTCTATTTGGAAAATGATGAAACACCAGATCACATATTTTTTGCCTCCCCGCTGCGAACCGAATCAGGTTTTTAGAGTTTGGCAAAGCCACACTGACCTGTAAGACCACTCACCATACAAACTAATTGACTTCAATAAAAAGCCGGATTTATTTGGTCGATTGTGAATAGGTATAAGCCATAATAAACCCTTGCGAATTACAATGGGTCGAATAGACCCAGTCACTTTCGGCCAACCTAATCTAACCTAGTTTCTGTAATAGTGAACAAGTTGAATAAATCATTCAGGTAACACTTTATTGTAATATTTGCACTGGAATAGGTGTGAGCCACAACAAATCGTTGCAGAGGGTCGAATATACCAAGAAACTTTCGACCTACCATAATCTAACCTAGTTCACGTATTAGTGAATAAGTTGAATGAATCATTTAGGTAACACTTTATGGTGATATTCTCACTGGACAGTTTACAAAACCGCAACAAGTGAATCGCTATTCAATGATTCCGTCAAGAGTTTTCATACTCCATACTCACACTTATTCTCCAAATGAAAACCTGACGTTATTCGAAATCGAATTTGTTTTGTCGTGGTTTTCGTGAAAATTTCTTGACCTGACTGATGTCATACATGCGCTTCTGAAAAATATCAAATAAAATCGGAGAATATGAATCCGAATATTATGAGATGGACCTACGATTTTCTCAGTGATCTATGATGGATCTTCTTTTCATAAATAATGATCTATGTGTTCTAATTCTGTAGTTCTCTATGCAGATGATGACAAACTGTATAATTCAGCATTTATTTAGATAAGTCTATATTTTGAAATAATATTTATAATCATTTGAAATGACCGCCTTCAAAGTTGTAATTGTTTGGCCTGAAGTTTTCAATTTATCAATATTTTCCAGAGTATTTCATTTATCAATGTAGAAACTTATATCAATCTGGAATTTGATAAAATAATTTTTGAAACAATGTTTTGAATAGACAATATGGAGAAGGAGAAAGCTAAACTTAAAAAAAAAATTTCTCCTGAAAATATTTCCTAACCACTAACAACTGACCAAATGTTTACTACTTTCTTGATATCAGATAGTTTTATAACTTGAATTGTTGTTTTTGCGGCTGAAAATCCTTCTTCTCATTTCTCAGTTCTGTTTTTTGATTGTATCTCTCGCATTTAATTTTTTACTCAACTAGACATAATTGTCGTTTCTACCAAAGTTGATTTTGAAAAACTCTATTTTTCAAATCAAATCTTTCTCAGTCTCTAGATTGAAACTTCAGGCTTCAATTCTCCACGACACTCAAACAAACAGCTATTTCTCTCAACTTTTTTATTCAAAATCATTTTATTTGGTAATCTACCATATATTTCATGAATGAACTTCAGATAGTATATCCTACGAAATTAATCCAGAAACATTACAAAATATATAGAAAGGTTCAATTGAACATCTTCATTTGGAAGTGGATATTCAACATTTCGAACATAAAGGAAATAATTGGGATATAATTTCTTACATGCATTATGCTAATTATCGTTCATTTGCAGATTCTACAAACGAATATCAAACTGTCAGGAACGGATCGATCGATTTCCGAAAATAAACCAGTGTTGAAGAGAAAATGAAAATATATGTTTCTCTACAAAATAAGTAATGCATTTGTATATACTTTAGATGTTCTGTCTAGTAGAGTGGTGTGACCAGTGACCAGCCATCTCAAAAAATCCATATTTCTTTTAATAATCTCTAAGCCGTATGGCACACTATCGACTTGGGTTTTAAAACTGTTATTATAGCCATTCCGAATACTTTCATGCCCATAAAAATGACGAATCACTATCTCGCACCTTCGTTTATTGTATTTGATAACACATTAACTGCCCACAAACGCGTAAATCGCACTTAATCCCTCGACTAGCTTCGTTCGAGACGAATATGCTGCACGGCCCAGGTTCCATTACCACGTGTGATAATATCTTGTGATAAATCAGCGACGAATGGAGCAATTTATTGCCCTATTAGTGAAGCAAGACGAGAACAAATAGCAAATATTGGACCCAAATATTTGCCAACCACCTAATAGGCTTCGGCTACCATCTCATGAATTATTCAATATGCTGG
Organism: Leptinotarsa undecemlineata; assembly: GCA_015342065.1. Lineage (NCBI taxonomy): Eukaryota > Metazoa > Arthropoda > Insecta > Coleoptera > Chrysomelidae > Leptinotarsa > Leptinotarsa undecemlineata. Next base: position 10,759 of record WOGP01000886.1, on the reverse strand, counting down.
GAATTGTTCAGGTAAAAAAATGAGACTCTGTGTGAACCAAAGGATTCTTGTGCTGAATGAAAATTTCTTGGCACAGAAGGCACATAATGTATATAAATGAGTAAGAAAAATACTTTTGAGCCTGAACTGAAATTTAATAAAATTCCGAGTCATAATTTAAGAAAGTCATTAGTGAAGTCGCACTTCAACAAGAGGTTTGAGATTCAAGTCTTAATTCAATAAAAGTATCATCTTTGAGACGAGAACCAGTTGGTTCTCAATGGCAATGGCAATGGCAAATAATTTTTTCTAATAATGTATTAAGTCTGATGCTAGTTCCGTCACACTGAAGGTGATACCTTTCTCACATTCATATGTTATGAAATGTTGATACATCCAAATATAAGTTATCGCATCGCTCCTTGCCATCTGAATCACCAGGGGTTGCGATTCATTCTTAATATTGTTCATTGTCTGATGTTTCAATTTATTACGAAAGGGAATATTCATTATTAAAAGTGTCTCTGTACAGATCAGTCGCTTCCTTAGTTTTGTGCGATAGTGCCGTTAAGTCTCTTTTATATTTTGTCATATATGTGATTATTCCACAATCAACGTAACTTCAACTTTCTTTAGCTTTTTACTGTGACCGCAGCACATTTCTCTATACCAAGGGTGGCTGACTTGATTATCGACCCAAGATCTACTGCTCACTGAGGAAAACCGGTACGATCTACCAATCACATATTTCGGGAAATCCTAAGTGAAACTGCACAGTTCACTACACAATTATGTAGTATTTTTCATTTCTTTAATAGGAAAATTATGAAATATAAAATTATTTTCAGCCACTACTTATTTATGTTAGTGTGAGCATTGCGTTTGAGTTTCTTCCGCAAGATTAGCAAAATCAGTTTTGTAGTTGTAAATTGATCACCTTAAAGAAATCAATGAATTAGCGTCTGTTGAGCGAAACCTGTATTCATTCTTTGTGTGTTTCAAGTAGGAAAATGCTGACATATATCAATATGTTGAACCAAAACACGAATGCAGCTCTTTAACACACTTCTTCTGATTTGGATATTTCTTGTTGGAACCACTGCCCAGAAATTTAGACCTGGGCTTGCTTTTATAATTATGTCGCAGAGCAGAGTGATAATATCGTTTTGAAACATTTGCGATAATGTATCTGCAAATTTTGTAGGCATGTGGCTAAGGTATGTGGAAGATTTTTTCGTGATATTCAATAGCAGAAAATCGAATATTGAGGACTTTGTTTCATTTTCAAATAACAGATTTGCATCAATAAAATTCTCGTATGAGTTGAGAAATGAAGGAAAACTTCCATTTCTTGACATTTTGGTAATGAGAAGCCAATAATGTGGACTAGAATACGTTGTATTTAAGAAAGAAACAAACAGTTCACATCACTGTGGACAGCACAAACGTGTTTGGCTGAATTTTCCATTGCATCGTCTTTTGACTTTTCCTCTTAAACATGAGAGGTTCACAAAAGAAAATGTACAAAACAGGAAATAGCAGCTTCTAACGGTTTCTCGAGAGGTATTATAAATTATATAATAGGGAAGAAACAGTTTAGGTTCAAAATGAACGAAATCTCTACTTTTTGAAACGATGAAAACCAAGATAAATATATCTCTGTTCCATACCGCCAATACAGGAAAAACTTTGGGAAGATTTTTAAGAAACAAGATGGTTTTCAAAATGAATCATACACATTTGGAAAAGTCTGGAATTTACGAAATTAAATGTAAGGTCTTCGATGCAAAATATCATGGACAGATATAAATATCTATTGAAATAAGATATAGCGAACTCTCACATTATGGTCGACCTGAAAAATCAGTAGTCGCCCTTCATAATTTGCATCAAGTAAACAAAATTATACTATGAATAACGATGATGGACCATCACACAATAGTATACTACATAGCTTGTTGGAATGATATTGAAATTTCCGATCAATCATTAGATTTACCTGACAATTACATAAGGATACATTGTATTATTAATTTAGGACTATTAGATTGTTAAAATAATTGAAGACATTTGAGACGCAGGTACCTAAAAGAGGTATTCGTGGTATAAATAAAAAAATATTGTAAGTATCTTTAGCTTGAAGATGATCACTTGGTGATCGAAACACGTGTTGAGGTGTTGAAATAACGGTTTGGTGTTGGGAAAAAACTCCAATAATATTGATTGTAGAACTCATCATTTCTGTTACTGTTTCATTTTTGCCTTGTGATTCCAGATTTATGTCCCATTTCCACAGTAAAATCTGCTGAAAATTTCAAAATTACATTGCCAGTCATCACTTTCCTTTTCAAGAAATTTTATTATTTCGTCCGATAGATCCCGAAATCTTAAGAAATATCCATCACATGTATTTTGTTCAACTTCTTACTAACCAGAACTTGGTATGACTAATGTAGTGGTAGCTAATAAAGTGTGGAAAATCTTAGTCTATGTGACAAAGTGCAATGAAACCATTATGAGTATCTGTCATTACATTGAAAATCTCACAGTAAAGTGTTTTAAAAAACGAGTGTATTGTTGAATGTTCTCAAATGACAACTCATGAATTAGAAACATAGAAATGACACCTCCCATTTCGGGAATGTTATTTATGGAATCGATAAAAGATACGGTTCGTTGCAAAGCCAAGTTTACATCAACTACTGAACGAAATTCTTCTCTCTGTAGCTTTCACTGAAAGCAGACAACTAGATAATGAATCAGTTCATGAATGAATAGTGTCATGTGAACATCACAAGAAATGTGCATGAAGAATAATTTTTGCTCAACTCAGGTTATCACTCTTTACTACATTTATATTATACGTTGTCTTTTCAAAAAATTTGGTAGAATTTCGATTTTCTTAGGAAATATTTATTCCTTCTTCAATGTCTATTATGTCACCTTCAATATAATCTCCTTCAGTTCCCCACGTGTCACGGTTTTTTTCTATACTCGGAAAAGTTCTGATATGCACTTTTTGGAATGTGCTTGAGCTCTCCCAGCGATTCAGTATGTATCTGCCAAATCGTCGCAAGAAGCACTGCTCTCCCAATCGTCTCTTCAATTTTGGGAACAAGAAAAGAAAAGCAGTGGTTCAAATCGGTGGATACGGTGGCTGGATTGGACTTCGGTGTTGTCATCAGTTATGACCCTTTTAAACAAATCTAGATCACCTTTGATGTTATTCAACAATTCCTAAGCGATGTACATGTGACAGTTTTCGATCAAAATTCAGCAATGTTGGAATGAACTTTGCTGCCACATACCACATGCCCAAAATTTGAGAAATAATTGCATGGCATGACCCAACCGATATGCCGATGTCCTCAGCAACTTCTCTGATAGAGATTCAATGATTCTACATAACAATTTTTTTCACTGTATCAGTTGCAACATTTGTAAACATGTTTCGGATCGTATGCCACTGTCAACATTTCAACTGTTTTTGAGCACGTTGTTTCCATTTTCCCTTATGCAATTCAAATTATCTGATTTATTTTATTTCATAAAATAAAATTGCCACTCTTATGTCAACAATTTCAACATGCTGAACATGCCGTAACTGTGATCATATGCTGAGACAGGTATACCAACTTAAAACAAAATATAAAAATTTGACAGATGAATGTACGTAGCCTGCTGAATTTGAACATTCTACTCATTTTTCAACAATCTATGTATTGCTTTCTTATTCATATCATGTCAAAATAGAAGTTTGTTTTATCATTTACCAAAATGAAAATACATTATTTTGCATTCAATGCAGTAACACTCCATCCAAGTATTTCTAAAATGTTTTGCTATTGCTATAACAACTCATATTGCATTATTCTTCCCTAATTATATTTCTTAATGATACAAAATGGTTTCGTACTATGAGGTTGTGTTTTGGGTGGTGATGATGAATTAAAAATCCCTGAAGGAATTGGAGTTCTTCAAATCATGAAAAAATGCAAAACTTCAAAACGTTGTAAAAACTTGAACTATATCAGAAGCGATTATGTCAGTCGATTTCAGGACAGAAATAAAAAATATATAACACGTGTTTTCACATATGAATAGGGCAGTAAATATGGTTCAAGAAATGGATCTATACATTACTTAGAAATAGAAAAAAAAATCATAACAGTCAAACAAAGCCCCTCAGTATCGAAACCAGCAAATTAAAAAATTATTCTGAAGTTTACTTTCAGTTTATAGTCCATCTTGTATTTTGGTATACCATTTGCTTTCATTCTAAAGATCATTATTTATCTCGATTTTTAAATATTTTTTCATTTCAGTTTCCTTAATTATTCATGAGCATTTTCCAACTGATGGTCCATTAATGAAATAGTCGATATTCAGACCTGAAAGGATAGAAAAAAATCAATAATAATGAAATACTTCAGTGCATCCAACCATTGATACAAAAATGGTACCCCGTTAATTAATCTCTTGAATAATTCATGGCATGTTTATGTCACGATCCATTCACTTCCAAACAAATTTTGTTGGCATGAATCGTGGATTTTCTGGTAGATAGGAATATGTAGACTTCTCTAGTTGCAGTGAATATTCAATGGAATGGAAAATGAAGTCCTGTTGACAAGTCCTACATTACTATAGGAGATTTTGAACGCGGCATGGCTTTTCTTGCTGGTGGTTGGAAGCGGCAATGATGCAAAGTTTTGTTTCTCTGACTCCTATTGAACCAATTAATTCGACTAAAATCGTTCAGAAAAAAGCTGGTGGTTATTTTGAACACTTTTTCCAAAGAAAGATATATATTTCATTGTTTATTCTTAATCATCATTATTGTTGAAGTTTCATTTATTAGTAGTGAATATAGCGTAAATTTTTATATGTTTTATTGAAACTATGCATTTCAATTACTGCTGTGGAAAGCTTTCTCAACATTTGATGGGTAATATTGAACAATTTCTTTCTGTTTTATCTAGCTATCACGTCATCTGAAGCCTACTTCATCAAATTGGGGTCAATAACAGATAGTTGTTACCAAGATTTTGATGTATCATTCTTTTCAATTTCTCGCTAGACAATGCTGCAGTTCCAGGAGACTTCGAACCTCCGGCTAGATGGGAAGCCGCGACCGTGTCAACGCAAGTGAAGCCCATACCACAGGTTTACCATATTTCCATGGTGTGAGAGGCATACCATCTGGTCGTGTACCATCATCTTGACTGGTTTCTAGAGGTTCCAGAATTGTAGGAACATCAGCTGATAACATAGCTCTTTTCAATATGTCGTTTCCTGGGTGATGTCGAGAAGTACGCCCTGCACTTCTCCCACAACTCAAACCATGTGTTCCTCTGTCATCAATTATACTACCGCAAACACAGGTATGAGGAACACAAATAGATGAACCCATCCTAAGTCATACTGCTATTATGAAAGATTCATCGTCTAATAGTGTTCCAAGAAATGCAACAGGTAAAAACATTCAGCCAAGCACCCGATTCCTTGATCATTACTACAAACAAGCCCATTACAACAAGCCCATTACACTACAAACAAGCTCATGCACTCTGTATTTTTTTTTATCTGTAGGAGAAGCAATATTAGTTGAGGCATGCCAAAATGATTCACCTTCAGCATCAAAAAAGTCTTGGATATTGATAAATATATAAGGAAGTATAGAATCGATAAGATCTGAAACACTATTGACTGATGACAAAAAGCTGGTGAAGCTACGAAAGAAGCCGAACGTAGCCCTAGTCCACCAAGTTTAGCAGGAAGCGTTGCTTGGAGCCATGAATCATTATAGAAATGATTGTTTGTAACATATTCCGTCTTGTTGCGGAGTTAACTATCAAATGTGTCAAACTCTAACTGACTTGACCAAGTGGAAGAACATTTGAGAGCGTACATGAGTTTTGGAATCGCTGAAAAAAAAATGCAACTTGTTTGGGAAGTTCATTCAAACTGGTGGTCAGCAATTTGAGTGATTCCCATTTTTCTCGAAGATGTTCTGAAAGTGAATCTTTAGAAAGAGGAGCACCTAGAAAATTCCTTTAGACTTTTCCAAAATATTTATGCCAGGAGTGAAATTCAAAATGATGGATTCGGAAATATCATTCAGAATTGTGATTTGATGTAAACATTGCGTTATTTTGAAAAATGTCTAATTTCGAGTTTTCTCTGACTCCACCGGAGTTAGTAGAAGCAGTGAAAGTACCGTCAAAAAAATTATTGCCAGCTAAGTCCCGGAAAATTTATGAAACCGCGTATATTGGCTTATTTTCGGAACTGGCAGAACAACAAAAGCCATAAACAGTGTGGTCGAATTATTCAATGATTGAAAGTATGTCACAATCCAATAATAATGACATTTAGAAATATTTCAAACTAATTACATTTCTCAAACAAAATGAGAAAGGTGAAATGCCCAAGAAACGTATGATATTTACGTGTACACATATTAGTGACATTTCAAATAATGCTCCCGAAGAAGTTTATTTAATGGCCAAAGATATTGTTGTATTTGGGATTGCGGAAGCTTGTCGAATTTGTCAAATCATTAGATGATATTGAAGATTCAGGAACGTTATTAATAGTGAAACTCAAGCAAATAAAGAATGATGTGAACAGGAGATTTGTGTCACTGAAAAATATATTAAATTTCACCGAATATATCCGTGAAACAAGTACTCACATTTTTTCCCGGGGAAAAAATTAATTTCATGAAAAGTGACATTTTGTTACCTGTCATCAGAGATACAGAAAAAAATAGTTTATTACTCTAATGAATGGTGCTTTAAAAATATTTTCATTTTCAATTATTTACAGTAACTTTTCGAAAATGTACATTTTCGAAATGTATGTACAAATGTTCAACTGATTTGACATTGAATATTTAGAATTAGATAGTTCCTCCCGAGGAAGGTATTGTATGGCGAAATACATGTTTTGTTTTGGTAAAATCGATTAGTGAAAATATAACAATAAAGTGTTTTTTGAATACGTTAGTTATGGATTTTCATCAAATATCGGCCAATTCCATCATATAATTGAACTATTGACAAGAGATGTTAATTAAAAATTATTAACAAGAAATGAAAATTGAAAAATTTCAAGAACTAACTTGGCTAGGAATCTTTAAACTTTTTTATTTTCATTTCTTGTTAATAATTAATAATTTCAATCTCGTGATGATTATTGAATTTTTTAATTGTTGCTTGTATTTTATTTCATTGTAATTTCAATTTTCTCTTTGATATAATTGTTATTTTTCAGCTAATCTTTTTAATCTACTACAGATTCTTTCAGAGATTTCAAGTCAATTTTATCATATCAGACAATAGAAGTCCGAACTGAGGCATGATTGCAAAATTTAATATCTGATGCAATTTTAGTTTGTTGTTGGAAATATCTGGGATGCTGATACTTCATAGATGATCTTTACGAAGGGCTAAGCAGAGGACTGCAGATACTTGTAACGATCTGATCTGAATGGAGATGGATTTATAGTTCACGTGAGGGTGCCTTATTGACTCTCATAGATATGGGACCTACCAGCTCATAGTATCAGTCCTTCCCGCAGTATACAGGTCCCTCGATATCATATAAAGGAATAGAATAAATCAGATGAAGTTCACGAGGGGAGGAAACGAGGATATCGTTAGAAACTAAATACGATATTATGAATTTTATTGAATTTTATTGAAATTTCCACTGAATATAAGATGAGAATTCCACTAGAAACTCAAACACTTGAGAAAGTGAAAATTATATGAAATTAATATTTAAATAATGCAGATGACGGAAATTTTGGTGACTAGTTTTTTGGTATTATAATTTGTATTATTAATACCAATAAAGAATGGAACGAAATATTTGTTATAGTGTCGAAATTAATCAGCTTCAGCCATACAAATTATACTTTATCTTGTTGTAGATTCACTGCAAACTTGACGTGATTCCACGACAAACCAATGTCGAACCTCATCACTTATTCAAACAAAGTAAATTCAAAATATTTTCCAACATTTCCCCAGAAGTCAAACAAAATAAACTACTGGCAAGTGCTAATTTAACATTCTGGTTGAGCGTCAGGTAGGTCGTTAGTTAAGGAAATGTCCCAGATTACCGCAAACTTCACCGAAGGCTGAAAGTTATCTCGGAAAGTCAAGGAGCTAACTGATTGCGGCCGGTAACTGAGTCTCACTTGGTATACCGACGATAAATCATGCGTTGTGTATGAAACGAACATACAAATATAGGATGTTTATGAGACAATGGCGGTCTACTTGATATTGTGTTGAATTCAACATACTATCTCACCCATTCTGAAAGCTTACATAAATCAAGTGAAAACTACGAAAAACTCACCTTTCGAATCATATTCTGAAAATAATAACTGAAACCGAAAAATTGGGGTGTCCTGGTCAGCAATAATATACTCTCACTACAGCGATATTGGAGATTTCTATAATGATGATGATATCCGTGTCAATCCGTGACGGTCGACGGTAATACATAAATGACATTGAAAATATATCATTTCTGATTATGAAACTTTTTGAAAAAGTTTTGTCAGTTTCAATGTGATGTGGTTATCTAGAGAATTTTGTACTCTGAAATTCATGCTCTTTTTTTTTCTCAATTTTTTTGCATCTAATAACTATATGGTGTCATGAAGCCATTTTTGAATAATTTTTCTGTTCGAATTCCAATTGCCTTAAAGCTAAGCTTCGAAGTGATTGACCTGCATTAATCCAGGAAAGTGAAGGTCAAAGTGAGTGGATGTGTGTAGATTCTTCTCCCGACTTTTACAAGTTAAACGTATAGATCTACTGACAATTATTATAAGACGAAATTCGATCAACTTGAAGGTGAGTCGTGTTGGCACCTTATTACCATACACATATCTTCATAAAATAGATGTGTTGAGAGTTTATTCTCATTCAAAACAATCTAATCGTTCTTGCATGAAGAAAAAAACAGTAAGTAAGTAAGTTTGAGAAAAATAGAAGAAGAGTGTAATAAAAACAAAGAAGAGATAAAACAGAAAATCAGATCTCAAAATAAAAATTGATTGCGAAATTAGAACAAGAATCAAATAAAATAGCTAATTTGAAAAAAAGGACTGAGGTTTAAGAAAACAAAAATAGTAACTTGCATAAACTCATCAGAAAAAAAACATATTTTGGTATTTGGCCTCAAAATTAATCAGGCAAACTTGTTGCTTACGCAAACACTCAAGAAGTTGAGTGAGTTACTGGGTATTCACATATTAGGGTCCGATATCAGTAATATTTATCAATAAAAAGTGAGACACCAACTCCTCCAATTAAAATTGAGTTCACCAGACTCACAACAAAAGATCTAGTTATTCGAAATTCCAATAAACTCCAAAAAAAAAAGAAAACGAATCCTTATTGCACAATATGTATCCAAAGAAGACAGGCAATTCCAAAAAATATTGTTGAAACATCGGAACGAGGCAAGAGCGCAGCAGTTCAATGCCTAAATAAGAGGTAACACTCTGCAAGTAAATGGAGAAACGTACACGGTTGACCAACTGAAACTAATAAATGAAGATACGCCAGAATCATAAAGTATATCAAATAGTGTTCCTGTTACACCCACATTCCCTCATCAGTCAGAGGGTCAGAGCATTGGATAATTTCTCTGAAATAGCGTTTACTAAACTGAAATCCCTTGAAATGATATGGTCGATATAAAAAAACATCTCAAAATAAAGAACATGTGAAGAGTTCTGTATCCAACTCAGTGATCCAGTGATAGAAGTGAGAGGTCAACAAGATATCAGCAAAGGTCTGAAAAATTCTTACTTTGATCGTTAGTTACATACTGTTCATTTTCTCATTTTCATATCATATATTTTTATAATGTCTGAATCATTTAAATCTGATCACTTGAATATAAGATCCATAATCCCAAAATTTGATGTTTTTGAGGATAATGTATAATCAAATAATAATTCTGTAATAGGGCTATCAGGAACCTGGTTGACTTGAACAGTGAATTATGAGTCATAAGAGATTGAAAGGTACACTCTTGTGAGAAAAGATAGACGCTCGGGAAGAGGGGGTGGTGTGTGTTCTATATTAGTAAATCCCTCAAATATCGCATAATTATTACACCACATTCGGCGGGTTGGCTGTCCTTGTTCATTTTTCACTGTCTGAACTACTGTTCATGCTCTTTTCGGCAAGTGCATTGGCTTGGGATGTGGAGATTGAGCAAACCGGCCATCGAAAGCCTGCTTCCACGTAGCCCCGCTGGATACGGGAATGACAGAATCTCTTGTGGTTCTATTATTCCCTAACTGAATGACATCCGAACGATGGCATAATCCTAAAATGTGTGCATCCGTGCCAAGAGGATGAATGACACTGAGCGTAACAGCTGTCTCAACGGAACCTTCGAGATACCGGGCGCCCTCTCGTCGTAGCATCGCCTTGTCACGGTAATGCGGGGCTCGGCCGTGATTAACCTTCTTTCCCTAGCTACTTGTGGGACCTTTATGGACATAGTGAACTTAAAAAAATTATTTCTGACGCTACGTCTATAGAGGAGGTAGATGTCGGGCTTATGACTCCAACTGACCTCTCTGTAAACTTAGATCAGAAGCGAGTCTACAGAGGCGATGGATGTCGAGTTTATGACTCCAACTAATCTTCCTGTGAAATTTAATCCAAAAGCGAGTCTACAGAGGAGATGGATGTCGAGTTTACGACTCCAACTGACCTCCCTGTAAATTTAGTTCAGG
>WOGP01000885.1:0-20392 GCA_015342065.1 Leptinotarsa undecemlineata | reverse complement strand
CACCTCTATCAAGATTAGAAATGACTTCATTGACTAAATTCATTGTGGCATCCTGAGTGGACTTGCCAATTTGTAAGCCATTTTGACAGTCTGGGATAATTTTATACCTCTTGAAAAAAGAGAGGAGTCTTCTTTGAGAGAAAAGTTTTCTCGAATATTTTGGAAAATGCAGATAGTAACGCAATTCCTCTGTAATTGGAAACCGAGTGCTTGTCATTTTTTTCATGGATAGGTACTATTATTGCATGTCTGAGTAGGGTAGGGAATAAACCTTCGACTAAGAAGATATTAATGAGGTATAAGGAAGAGTTCAAACCGTAGTTCGTGGATTTTTGCCATGGCAACCAGGTGTGAGACAGTGAGTTGTCTTGGTGAAACAGGATTTTCTTTTTCCGCAAATGTGGTCATTCCTTCATAAGATCTGCCTTCAGCTCGTCAAGTAATGAATCATAGTATGCTCCTGTGATTGTTTTTCCTTTTCGAAGATAATCAGTCAAAATAACTCTATGACTATCCCGAAAAACAGTCGTCATCACTTTCCCCAGATGAAAAAATAACTTTTGTTTTTTTTGTAACTGGTTCTTCCTTTGCAATCCACTGTATTTTCATGTAGGGCGTATAATAGTGTATTTGAGTTTCATCTACAGTAATTACTCGGCGCCAAAACTCGAATTTATTGCGCCTGAACTGCTCTCCAAAAGGTTATTGAGAAGGTTCATTGAAACACGTTTATGGTCTAATGTGAGAAAACGAGGCACACACCGTGTGGACAACTTTCTCAGTGTGCCGAATGTTCATCGTCTCCCAAGTTCTTACGGCCACGTTTGAATTCAGTTCCCCAAAATTTCACTGTGGTAAATGAAGTCCCCATACACAGAATACAACTCACCTTTGATTTACGTAGACGCATTGTATTTCAAAAGAAAATATACAATGATAGCTTGATATTCAATTTTGTCCATTTTCATTGACATTTTCACTCACATCAAGTCACACAAACTACTGTTACAATACAACTGCGCGTCCAAAATAAACGAAACTTAATGAATAACTCTTGAAATATACTTTTCAGATCTCCCTCGTATGTCAAAAAAATTATGAAATCTCCAAAAAATCTCATCCAGAACTACTTTTCATGATAGGTAAGCACTCACATTCATAGAGTACGAATTGTATATTACAAACTGTGCCAATCATGGTAATCATTGAGTAAAGAAATCAAGAGGAATCGAATCAATTATTTTGATTGTGAATGGAAGAAAAGTTTGATAACTACGCAGTATCTCACAATATTCACCCTCGAAAACATTTGTCAGACTCTTTCACCAGCTTTTGCTCGTGAAACCAATGATACCATGATTCTGTTTCCAGAATCATGGTATCATTGTTTCTGATGTTCACATCAGTCGCCTCAAAAGCTTATCAGTATTTCACAGGTTGTAGAGGTTTGAATTATTCAGAATGTGGAGGCAAACATAATCAATTTCATTATTTCATGCACATGAGGCACTATAGAAACATTTCAAGTTCAAGAAAGAAGCAAACTTGCTACATTATTGATTTTTTCACCAGGAACCTGAGGCTCTTAGATTGCTGGTAATTCTAAGAGACTTACTACTAGTCAATGTTTGTATAAATATGGAAGAGTAGAAAGCCAAATCCCTCATTTTTAAAGAATATTTCGAACATGCTAACACTATATTTTCTCACCTGTAAATAATACGGGATCTTGAGGAATAATAGCAATATTTGACCTCAAATAATCGATGGAAATTGTTTTAGTATCCACTTCATCAATCAGTATGTTTCCCTCGATATCATAAAGTCTGAACAAAGTTGATATAATAGATGTTTTTCCAGCACCTGTCCTACCGACAACTCCTATTTTCTCTCTAGGAGTCAAGGAAAAACTTATATTCTTCAATACTCTCTGTTTCTTCGAACCATATGTTAGAGAGACGTTTCGAAACTCGACAATACCGTTGTTTGGCCAGTGTTCCTTTATCTGTCCCACTTGTTTGTTTTCTGTTTTGATGTCGCTGTACTCTAGTATTCTTTCGACTGCTGTCATGTTATTCTCTAACTCCGAATAACGTCTAAAAGCCCATTGCAGAGTACCAGAGACGGTCATTATGACTCCCAGGACCATTCCAACATCTCCTGCTTCTGAATCTATAAAAAATCAATGATCAATAATGATGATAATAATAGTAATGATAACAGAGTGGGTTACTTCCCAAAGGGATGTATTTCAGAGTGATTCCCTCTGTACCATTCTCTTCTGCATCTCACTATTGTTATTATCCGTTGCGCTCAGAAATATTTTAGGGTATGACTGTGGCACCCCCGGAAGCTTGAGGCTCAAGGTCACCTATTTCTTTTATGCGATTGATCATAAACTTTCTTCTTTGGAGAGGAGGATCTCCATCAGTCCTGATGGAGATCAGATCAAGTGGAGAGTACACAGATGCTATCGGTATGGAATTTGATATTGACAAATGTGCAATAGTCCATCAGGGAAGGCGACGATGCGGAGACTACGGATAGAATGTGCAGCTCGTATACATCTCTTACACTTACCTCGAGGTGGAACAAAGTCACTCAAAAGAGGTAACAGCAGTGGAGAACTCTCTCCGCGACAAGTATTCGCACAAACTCCGACAAATCTGGCCATTGGATGTGTAGGGAAAGAACAAAGTTACTACAACAAATATGCTTGCCGTTCCAGTCTTACTCTAGTTGTTTGGAGTAGAGATTACCTTACTTCTGCTGCAACACAAGGATAATTAAACCCCTGCGTGGGGTCTTCTTTAACAATATTGAACACCTTGGCTTATCAAGGCGCCTGACTTTCGCTTTCCTCAGGACGGGTGGGCTGAATTCGGAAACTGAGGGATTCATCATGGCTGCCAGGATGGTGTCTCAGTCTTCCGTAGTCGCTTGATGGGTATAAATGTTCCTGACACAAGTTGCAGGGCCTGTCGCGCGGCATCCGAGACCCTAATGTACTTGCATGTCTAGTATATGCGGTTTCAGCCTATAGCCATCGACATAACGCGGCCCTGAGAGTGCTCCATTACCTCTAAAGGCACTCTCACAACATAGACGAGACACCAGTATTACTCTACGCTTTGGGGGATATTGAATCCTTTGTGGGTAACGAGGCTCAGACTCATACAAGCTAATAAGTCTGATGTAGTCCTTCTCGACCACCAGAGGAATACTCTATACAAAAAGCAAACACAAGTGATAAGACATCAAAAATCGAATAAATGACATTCAAAAAAATTTAACTGAACATGTTAGTTCGTTCATTCATAGTCTGTCAACAAACACTTCAAATAATTATGTAGATTATATCTTGAATTGTAAATTTGGTGATGTTCAGTTGGTCTATCAGACGTATCTAGAGAACAAAAAAATTTGAGGATTTCAAATTTTGATCACCGAAGTAGATGGCTGTGATCTACGGTTTGGAAATATTTTCATTGCCGTATTATTACCACATATACATGAAACAGACATCAACTTGGAAATTTTTAATAGAACACTCTATATATTATGTCATTTTTGAATTCTGCATCGAAATCCAAATTACTTTTATGAACCATATTTTATACCTATCTCTCACCGTTTTTAAAATAATAATTTTTTTGTATTTTTTTTACTAAAATATGGTATTTTCAATATTTAATATCGCATGAATCAACTGATACAACTGGCAACATTAAAGGTATGGTGGTTGTTATTTCAGAACGAAAATCAAATCTTATTTCATAAGGAGTGTCTAAAACATTCTTCTCAATTTGTATCTTTGAAAAACAACCATTACTTTTTTTTCAAATAGAACACCCTGTATATTATTCAATTTACGAATTCAGCCAACCAATGTCAACAACTTTGATCGATATGTCCTATACCTATCTCTGACCGTTTATGAGATATGAATTCTTCTATAATTTTTTTGCTTCCATACAAATATAACATTTTAAATACAAAATTTGGCGAAAAATGTATTTATTGAACACATTGAATAATAAATAATAATATTATATTAGTTCAGAAAGGTTTAATGAAATACATCAATGAAATTAAATAGTGGGTGTCAAACAAACATTACTATTTTGACAGAAGAACGAACACTTTTCAAAATTGAATTGATAACAAAATTAATTCTACGCTAAAAAACAAAAGATAATATTGTGAAACTAGCTTCACAAATATATGACATTTGATACTCACATCACAAAAATTCACTAGCTCAGGTGCTTGAAACATTGATGGATTGATGTTATTATGTGATTAGTCGTGGCTCTCCGGATTTCCATATTGATAGATGTTCTATATACCATTCCTTAGATTTTTTCCAGAGGTAAAAATCTAGGACAGTCAGATCCGAAGACCAACAGTTCTGAAATAAGTTCAGGAGCAAATTGTCTACAAAATCACTCATAGTCGATCTCAGAGTATCTAAATATTTTTCGGAATTCAAGTTTTCTTCATAAATGCAAATAGAAACTTTATCATCCGTGAGCATACAAAAAACATTAAAACTGAATTATTGTTGAACTCCCCGTTGTCTGATGATTTTCTGAAGCCCAGAAGTGATTATTTCGATGATTGAATATTCCCTCACTTTTAAATTTGGGATTTTCAGAGTTCGAATAATTATTATTATCCATCTTCACTATACAATATGACAGTCGAACTAATTAAATAAGTTGTTGCCAAATCCATTCTTTTGTTTTTTAAATCAGACTTAGATTATGATACCCCGCTATCCTTGCCGAAATTCAGTTGCAAAATTGACAATTAATGTTCAAATTGAAACTCTTGATATTCGAGTAGACTAATGGAAATAAAAAAAGATTCACCATGTTATTATGTATTGAATTTTTCAGAAAGATTTAATAATATTCAAAAGTATTTCTTGGAAAAATAATCTCGTTTGTCAATTTTCAATCTAAAGGAGTGAATTTCCATTCACTCCTTCACTCCTAAACCATTTCTGCAAAGCTGAAATTTTGAGAATTTGTGCATTTGAGAATGTGTGTACTTGATTTTTAATTTAATTGGAAGTTTTATGCTTGCATAGGAGCAAATTTTTTTTTTGAAAGTTGTTTACATTGGTTGGTTGAATTCGAACATAGAATAATTATATGGTGTTCCATTTGAAAAAAAAATTAGTTATGGTCGTTTTTCAAAGATACAAATTGAGACGTATTTTAAAGACACTTTGTATAAAACAAGATTTGAGTTCCGTTCTGCAATAACAACCACCTTACCTTATCCTAATGTTGCCAGAATTTGAGTTTGGTGTATCAGTTAATTTATGCGATATTAAATATTGAAAATACCATGTTTCCAATCTATTTTTTCCCCTAGATACGTGTAATAGACCATCGAATATGGAATACCCTGTATATTATAATATCTAGATTGTTGCTAATTTGAATTCGAGATAAAATAACCATGATATAATCTCTGACAAGTAGTTATTCATGATTGATTTTCAAACTCCCAGGTGACATAATAAAATGTCTTTCAATTTGCATTTCATTTCCTTCACCCCTTCTGCTTTCGTATTGAATGAAAAAAAATTCCTTAACACTCAATCAGGTAACTGTTGAGCTGATCTAAAATTTTACCTGCATTGAAAATTATTTTCAGTATCACCGCTGCTAGGAAAACAGAGGCAACAAAATCAATCATGAATGCAAATGCTCTGGTGGCACATATCAACATATAGTAAGCCGATGTGTACACATCTTGGTGTCTATCGAATTCTTCAATAAGGAGAGATCTTGTCTCATGTGCCTTTGCTATTGTCAATCCCTCTAGAGATGCGTTCAAATATCCTATCATCGGACTTCTGGCTGAAAAAAAAATAATTGTGTTCAACTTTCGCAAATGTATCAGTTTCAATTTTTGATATATTTTATATTGGAGAAATCAACATCAACAACAATTTGATTGAATGTTGTATTCGAAATCATGATGGAACTTCTTAATTTCTTTTCACAGATGATAAATGTTATAATGTATCAAAAGTCAACTGTTAGCTTCTAATCTAGTAGGCTATAAAAACTAATTTTTGAACGTGAATAGATTTTAGAACATTCATTTCATCAACAACAATTTGTTTGAATGTCGTATTCGAAATCATAATGGAACTTCTTAATTTATTTTCACAGATGATAACTGTTATAATGTATCAAAAGTCAACTGTTAGCTTCTAATCTAGTATGCTATAAAAACTAATTTTTGAACGTGAATAGATTTTAGAACATTCATTTCTCTAAATTGAAAGGGTTGTATTTTTAGGAGTGACTAATTTTGAAAGGAGTAACTTTATACATAGATGTGTAGATTCTGCAAAGAAGTAATTTTCAGAAGCACACTGGAAGAAAAAGTCCTCCTGAAACAGCTACTTTCATAGAAACATTGAATTCCACGAAAATAAAATTAATTCGAAACAAATACTTTTATATGAACGCTGAATTATACGAGAAACAGATGGAATCAAATCAGATATCATTCACAATATACTACACAATATACTAAATGAAAGGTAAGAATTTCAATTACATGGAACACTGTCATCTTCACTGGTATACATCAATGTTTCGTCGTAAGACGCTTTCCTTAGAGCTGGCTCTTCAGTACCAATCTGAGTAACATTATAAGAAAAACACACAATTAATTCATAAATTACGATTTTTCATGTCACAGAATGAGTTTGATCTATTTATGTCATCGATGGCATCGTAATGACATTCAATCACCTATTTGATTATATCCCATCCAGAAGAAATATTGTTTAAATTGAAAGGGTTATATTTTTAGGAGTGACTAATTTTTGGGAAAGAAATTTTTTGGCATCCTTGATACAAAAAAATGTGGTTATTCCAAAGTAAGGAAGGAAGTAATCAATTTTGAAAGAAGTAACTTTATACATAGATGTGTAGATTATGCAAATAAGTAACTTTCAGACACACACTGGAAGAAAAAACCCTCCTGAGACATACATTGAAATCTTTTTGAACATTTTTTAACAGGTTGCTCCATGAGAGTTATACGACTTCTTGTAGGAACAATTTCAAATTTAGTTTCAAAGTTTTCATGATGAAATTAAATAAATTTTTTTTGAGATTTGAAACCACTCAATGTTCATTCAATTCAAGCAATTTCGAAATGTATAGTCTCACTGAAGCCTCAGACCTCTAGAATAAAAAATGTACTTACTTGCTGAGTCGAGTCTCTTCATGTTTCTTCCAATATTTATGTAAATTCTTCTTATGTAATACATTATTCCCAAAAGAAGTGCTGAAGGTAATAATAACATCATATCCACAGAAGCAATGAGAATAATAACTCCTATCAAACCAAGTGAGTGCTGAAAAAAATAAAACATTCAATAAAATATACCAAGATGGGAAATATTCTTTCTAGATTCATAATACATTGTTGAAAAAATCACTCAATTTTGGAATCAGAGGTAATTTTCTCAAAATATTCATATACTAGAAGACAGTATGTTTATGGAGTTAATCAAAAAAAACTCTCTGCAAAATATAACATGTCGTGTACCTCAAGGATACATTCTTGGCCTTGTTTGTTTTCTTATTTATATAAATTCTCTTGACGATTTGAAATTGAATGGTATGATCAAATTATTTGCTGAGGATACTTTTATTATACATTCCTCAGAGAGTTATGAAAAAAATTTCAAAATCATATGGAGAACAACTATTGAAAAACATAGAAAAAATATTTCTCTTATTGGTTTTTTTTTCACAAGATAAGAAGAAGCTTTATACCTATACAATTTTTAAAAAACAAACTGTTTCAGTCTCATTTATCCACATTTGAACTATCTTATTTCTGTTTGGGAAGCAGCATGTTGATCTATAATAAAATTTCTGAATACCTTACGAAACAAAATAATTAGAAGCATTTTCAAATTACCATATTCAGAACCAACATTGAAATGATATTAATCAAATTCATATAAACCTATAAACTCAAAATCAGCTGTTTCATTCATTCTCTTTTGTTGAGGATAATACAAAAAATCAAATTTGAATTTTATTCGAATTGGACGTATTCAGAATCATGCCACAAGACAAACCAAATTAGTATCAAGAAGTGAAATACAAAAAAAATTTGAAAGAAAGTCGATATATCACGATTGTATTATTATATATAATTCAATTCCAGAGGAAACAAAAAAGCACTATTCCATTACAAAATTTAAATATCAACTGAAATAAAGTAATTAGTGGAATTCCATAAATTGATTTTTTTTTCTATTAAACTTGGATCCGTTTTCTATATGTACTTTACGAAACCAATTTCATATTTGACTGCATTTCTTTATTCAAGATATGTTTTTATTGTGAAATATTTTATTTCTGTTATTTCATTATACTTTGTCATGGTAAATTCATATATTGCATATTCAAATAAATTTTTCCATGTGATAATATTTTATATGAATCATCGCATGTACTACAAGACTATAAAATTTCAAGCTAGCGTAGAGATACACAACAAATGGAAACCTCTAATCAAGCAGAATACTACCAACTCCCGCCAAACGGTCATCTCCCGCCAAAACCGATGAAATGGAAAGAGGGAAGAGGGGATAGGTGAAAGCACTCGAATGACCTATAAATAGTCAGATCTCGGAGGAATAAGTCCAATTATCACCCGAAGATAATTGTGGATGCTGACAATCGAAACGTTGTGAAGTAATTTGGTTTGGAATGTTTCAATTTTTGATTTTCATTCCTTGTTGATATTTTTAATTTTCATCTCGTGTTGAAAGTTGATTTTTTTGTTGCTTGTATTTTATCTCATTGTGATTTCAGTTTTTTTCTTGATATAATTGTTATTTTTCAGCTAATCTTTTTTAATTTTTTACGGCTTCTTTCAGGGATTTCAAATATTTTTATCATATTAGACAATGGAAGTCCGAACTAATGAATTGCGAATCCTTTCGAAGGCTCCAGCATACCAGCGCTGTTGCTGAAAGTTCTCAATGATCATCAACGTTGTATGTTTTCAGAATTCTCTCAGTATGGTCCATAGTTTCAATGTGTACCAGGAACCTATTCTATCGGCGAATCTATCTTGATTTATATTGATGTTTTCGTTGCTGGATCCAATTACCAGATGGAATTGAAGTTGCTCTTCAAATGTTCAAGTTCATCGAATAATATCTGAGATGCACAGAAGTTCCAGATTTCCCAGAGGTTCAAGGTTTTCTTCAAAAAGTTTTTCATTTTGTTTTTCTCTTGTTGTTGTCAATGATTGGAGAGATAGTTTGAATATTTATATGTGCTAGTTGAGGCTCATAGCGTAAAAGAGGTATATATGTATTGGTGGATTGAAACTCAAATATTTGAATGAAATATTTGAGAAACGCCCTGAATTCGAGAAGGCGATGATATCGAGAGAAAATAATGACAAAAGTTTAGGGCACTATTGAAAGAATTCTGAAGATACGACGAAAACGTTTACAGAGAGTTTATCAGCAAAGAACCCTTGAGTGTCTTGGGCAATATTAGTGTATTGTTCTATATTCGACTTTGGAAGGTCCATTTGTTTCGATTGGATATCCTGATTTGATTTTCTATGAATCTATGATGAAAGGAGTTGTGTCACTATCACTATATCCATGTGCAGGACGTGATGAGATTGGAAAGTGTTGTTCATTTAAACCAACCCCCCTGGAAAGATATGGAGGGTGTTTCTCAAACACGTGACGGAATCCAAGCGAGCAAAAAATAATTTTGACAATAACAGTCCATTACCAAAAATTACATGTGACGTTTCCTGATCTACAAGAACTGTTGAAAATTACTACCCCCGCTTGGATGCAAAAATCCAATCTGTTCCTCAACTCTTTCAAAAACACCAGGATCGTTTCTGATTGCGTTAAACCCAGCAAATTGAATGTTTGCAGCCGTTCGTAGTGATCGGAATGTTGTTGACAGGTACCAACGGAACTGTTAGATTTTTCATTACTTGGTAGTTCCAGTGTAGTACGCTATACTTCAATTTCGGCTACGTTTATAATTTTCAAATAACCATATTTGGAATAGTCCAATAGTCTGTCAGAACAGAACTTTTGTCCAAGCTATATAGACAAAAGATAGATTCTTCTTCAATGCGTTTATATTGAAAACAATTAATTTTGAGTTTTTCCAACATTTTACTGTTTTCGATACTGATATGTGACTATCTCACCCTAAATAAATCGTTTCTGCAACTCAATGGAGATACTAGTGGGACATATTTGAAGTAGATGATCTATGTATTTGATGATATCTAGATTTTCATTACACTTTCATCAATTCTTTCTAGAATCTATTATTTTACTTTGAGAAGTCTTTCACCAATTATTACTGAAACTTACCCTGAGGACCTCATATATGTTCACTGGGAGCATTTCGTCTGTAGTATTCAGGTCCTTTGAAAATCGATTGATGATATTTCCTAAATAATGGTTGTCAAAAAAAGTCATGACTGAGTTAACAACAGAGTGAGTCATGGTTTTGTGGAGGTTTCTTGAGGCATTTAAAGAAGATTTTATGATCATATAAAATCTGAGGAAGGTAAGAACTGCCATTCCTATGATGGAAAAACAATACAAGTTCAAATAATCCTGGCGCTGTTCGACTGTTTCAAAGTATTCTGAAGAATTCGTTGAATTGGACTGTATTAGTGACGATATCTTTGGCTCAGTTTTAACCCTGAAATACGAAGAAAAATTAAAATTTCTGAAGCGGTGGAATTATATAACTACGAGTATCGATTCTACAATCTTCAATTTGAAACTTATTTCTTTTGTAAAAAATGAATTCATTGAAAAATATGAAAAAATACAGAATTATAAAAATTTGCTAGGTGAAGAATCAAAAAACAAACTGACTTCAATAATGAATGAAATAATGATGAAAAAACTTTTAAAACAAGCTTTCATTTGAGTGCCCTATAAAGATCAAAATTAAAGTTTGAATCACATTAACCACTTTCATTTATGACTTTACAGTATTGAAATTATAATAAAAGCTTGTCGCGATGCCTGGAAGAAATCTCTAACAATTCAATCAAATGAAATTTAAATTAAGAAACATTCTGACAGATCAACTAGGTACTGCATTAAATTTCAAATCCGATGAATCATATGTGTGCAAAACAGTTGTTCAAGGTTAAAGTTTCACATTTTAAGCATTCACGGCACTTTTAGTCAATTACAAACATAATGAATTGCTTACAAGTTTAATAGGTGCCTACCTAATTACAAAATTTCAATTACAAATTGAAATTATCGCGACAAGCGAATTTTAATTATTTAAATTCATAAATGAATGTGGTTAATGTGAATTGAAATTTTATTTTGATCTTTTTAGGGCACTTAAATAAAAGCTTGTTTCAAAAGTTTTTTATTCCATTATTATATTTTATGTGTTTTAGTTCCAATCGATAGTTATCGATCAATACGGAAATCCATCTATAAAACGGAGAGTGTCATCGGTTCTGGACCAGCCTGCAACATTTCAGGTCAATCGGATACCGGGAAGTGGGTCAAATTAAACTTGCAAAATTTGTTAACATATATACAAGTCAAGTTAAATGAAAGCTTTCAAAAAATGTTCCATCAGTTCGGATTTCCGTTTACTGAAATTATATAAAATGATTTGAAATCTCTTAAAATTCTAATGAAAAGAAGAATTGAAAAAGAATAACTGAAAAAATAACAATTATATTAGGTAAAAAACCCTGAAATGGAATAACAGTGAAATGAAATACATGTAGAAATAGAACAATTAGACAAAAAACCATCAAATCAGGAATAGCAGAGCATGTTTGGACCCATCAACATAACATCGATTGGTCCCAAGCTGAGATCATACACAAGGGGAAACATTGGTTCAGGAGGAAATTCAAAGAAGCCACATACATGTTGTCCAACAATTCATTCAGACGAGCTAGCGAAGATATAGGCAACATATGGAAACCCATAATCGAGCGAAAACTGGCCAACTCCCGCCAAACGGTCATCTCCCGCTAAACCCGTGAAGCGGAAAAAAGAAAGCGAAGATAAGTAAAAGTACTTGAATGATCTATATACAGTCATCTCTCAGAGGAATCAGTCCAGTCATCACCCGAAGAAGATTGTGGATACTAACAATCGAAACGTCGTGAAGTAGCTTGGCTAGGAATCTCTTAATTTTCTATTTTCGTCTAATTGTTCTATTTTTATGTTTGTTTTATTTCATTGTTATTTCATTTCAGCGTTTTTTCGCCTAATATATTGTTATTTTTAGCTATTCTTTTCCGATTCTTCTTTATATTAGTTTTCTCAGAGATTTCAAGTCATTTTTCAAGACAATGGGAGACCGAACTAATGACATGCATCATGAAACATGGACAATCACCTTCAAACAAACAATGAAAAGTACCATAGCAAATACAAACATTTCAATATAAAAAACCTCATCATGAATTTACGATAGTCAACTGAATATGGGTATGAAATTTTGCTAAAAAATTCATTTGAAATAATGTAGAATACTTTATTAGAAATTGAAACTTATATTCAACTATTTTTATGTTATTGATAATACGGGTAATTTGACTACATATACATGTATCTACACATTATATAATACCGTTAATATTATTGGTGAGTAATAACTATCATTGTGGAATTAACTGAATGAAAAGAAAACGTCACACTCACCAGTAACTCAGCAACTTTTCAGAGTAAGAAGTAGTAACTTGACTCAAAATGAAAACGCCCAAAGTAGCAGCCAAAATTAGTAACCCACCAGCATTCCTATAGTATTTCAAATATACACCGAAACTGACTTTTCCAGATATTTTACCTTCAAAGTAGATATTCTCAGATTTTTCTCCCAGTAACATCGTATTCTCATCTACTTGATCGTAGTCTGATTCCTCAATTTCAGCAAAACTATACTGGAAATGTCCAGAGTCACCATCGTCGATATAGTAGGTTATTCTTTTGTCCAAAGATGCCTTCTGCTCTTCTAGAGACAAAGTTCTGCCATTTTCCATGAAAAGGGTATTGGATCCATTAACAAGCTTGATGTGATTGACGTTATTTGTCACTAAAATGACGATCTTATCTTTCAAAAACTCCATGATACAGTTTTTGAAAATGAATAGATTCACACGGTTATCAAGAGCAGCGAGACAGTCATCAAGTAAATAGATGTCGCTGTTTCTGTAAATTGCCCTTGCCAGGCTGATTCTGGACTGTTGTCCTTTACTCAAATTGACACCGTTATCACCCACGATCGTTTGGTCGCCATTTTCAAAACTGGTTAGATCCTTCCTCAGTGCGCAGACTTTCAGAACTTTCCTGTATCGTGATTCGTTATATTCCTGTCCAAAGAGGATGTTCTGCTTGATTGTTGAGGGAAAAAGCCAAGGTTCTTGTGGAGCGTATGACATACTCCCCCCCACGTACATTTCGCCACTTTCAATACCATTTTCCTGCAGGATAGTCTTCAGCAGTGAGGTTTTACCACAACCAACGCTACCCGTGACTAGAAACAACCCATTTTTAACTGCCATAGAGACATCTTCGAGGATAGTAGCGCCTTTCATTGTCACGGAAACATGATTCAGATATACTTCCGGAGTGCCTCCAGTGACTTCTTTTTCATCTATTTCTTCTGATTCCAAAAATTCGTTCAACCTCTTCAATGATGCTATCACATCAGAGCCTTGGGCAAGACCATAGGGAATAGAAACAATAATGTAGGACCTGAGACTTTGAAAGTTAGCTTGGATAAAAGAAATTATCTCTGCATTTGCCAGGTGTCCAGTCCAAATATAAGTCATCAGGAGGAGATAAAATGCCAGATTTGATGCGAGAGAAGATATGATGAGCATAACACATTTGAGGTAGTACACTGGGGTGAGGTATTTCAATTCCTTTCTGAAATTAAAATAGGATACATCCATGCATGAATACATAATGATAATAATAGTAAAAATAATAATATGTCTTTATTCATCACAATAAGAAGTACAAATTAAATGAAATTCAAAGAAATGATGAATAGGCGGAGTTCAGTTATGAGAGCTGCTCTTAAATTCAACTTCGATTGTATGTATTTTTATTATTTCTTATAATATTCGGATATGTGAGAAATTGCCAAAATATTTTTGCATATGTTGTGCCCTATTACTGTCTTGTCTTGTATCTTTCAACCTTTTCTTACAGTTTCACATTGAACTTTCTCTAAAGTCTGTAGGAATGGTGTTATACAACTTTGTCTCATTATAGGAGAAACTTCGAGTAAACATTGCTGTGGAATGCCTGAAAATGAGCAAAGTATGCCTATTACAAGAAGAGCCACTGTGTGGACTTATGTGATCATAATTTCGGATACCGTAGGAAAATCTGACACAACAATTTTGTATACTCTGGAGTTGCATTACATCTAATTATCATAAGGCGGGTCGGTAGATACAATCGTAGTAAGCTAATCTGGAAAAATAAATGTTCCACAGAGACTTATTTTTAGACTTTTTAATAAAAGGTGTCTACTTGAAAAAAGTTGTCTCAATATATTGAACAACTTTTTACATAGATGACTTACATGCTTCGTGAATCTCAAGTCTGTATCCAACCACAAGCCCAGATATTAACATTTATTCACAAAAGGAATTATGTTATTGTTGACACTGATCGGAAATGACTCACACACAATATTTCTTTTACTTTTGGGACAAAATAATATCACCTGGGATTTCTTTGGATTGATAGTAAGATTATGTGCACAGGATACACCATATAGAGTTTTAAGGTTTCTGTAATATTTTCATTAGCGAGAGTAATATCTTCAAAACTGAATTAACTATACAATTGGGTATCATCGGCGTAGTTATGTATTTCACCAAAACTAACAAATTCATACAAGTCACTAATATGAACTACAAAAAGGAGCGGTCCCAGAACTGAATCTTTCGGTACACCAAATTTGTTTTGACATTATTGTTGACTGGTTACCATCAAGGTGACTTGATTGGGTCCTTACGGAAAGATAAGTATTTATAAGTGACACTGCATTATGGGTGAAACCAAAGCATTTAAGTCTTATGGATAATAAAGAAGGATCCAAGCCAAAGTATCGAATGCCTTACTGTAATCAAGCATTAAGAGACATGTGAGATTTCCCCCATCAAGTGATTTGAATATATCGTCAGTGACGAGACTCAGAGCCGTAGTAGTGCTATATGTATAGAAGGCGAAATCCAGACTGAACGGGGTAATAAGATTTCTTCTTTTAACGTAATCTATGGTCTGTTCTTTAATGATCATTTCAAAGGCTTTTGAGATGGCAGGAAGAATATTTGTAGGTCTAATATCAGAGAACTCCGAGGGGTCATTACATTTTGCCAATGGCTCAACTTTAGCATGTTTCCATTAAGAGGGAAATCAACTAGTCTCAATGGCAAAGTTGAAGATATATGTTATGTACTCCAATAAATGGGGCAAAACTAAATACCACATACGGATTGTGACTCCATCAGAGCCCATAGCATTACTAGGTACTGATTTCATTAAAGTGCTTATTTACTTCATATGAGTTTACAAAATCAAAAATGAACTCTGGTTCATATTTAGGATTGTGATAATTTTCACATACAGCTATTTGACTGGCAGTTTTTTTTAATATTGATATATTAATGAAATGTTAAATCAGATTTTCTAAAAACAGCATGATAGCCGAAGTTTTATTATTTCGAATTACTTCAAGAGAACTGAGACTATTCCACGTAGCCTTAGAATTCTTATATCTGTGTACATAATTGAGCTAAACAGTTTTTTCACAGCACTAGAGACATTATTACGCAGTTTTTTATAGTATTTCCAAGATCCCGGTATTCTCATTCTTTTGTATCGTTGGAATACTTTGTATTTCAGTTCAAAAATTAGTTTTATATTGTACGTTATCCAGGGTTTGGGCGGGTTAGTAGCTCTAATTGTGCGATTAGGTATATGAGTATTGAAAATTTGTATCAAGTCATCATTTAAGAAGGCAAGCATGTCATCAACATCATCAAACCTTTTCTCTCAGCGTGCAAGAAATTATAATCACTAAGATTGAATGAGGTTAAGTCACTTCTTTCACTGCATTAGACTGGTATTTTTATTCATATCGACAGGCATTCCTAATTTCGTTAGGCTAGATTTCACTAATCATTGATAACAAGGCAAAAATTATTCAAATATTTCTAGAATTCTAAATAAAGATAACAAATTTTTCTTCTTCACAAAAACAACTTAATGATTAGATACATACATAAAAATGTGTGCTAGGAAATTTAGTCCGATACGAATACACACTAGAATTACTTGCGATGGTGGGAGTTCTTCCCGATTTTTTACTTGACACTGATTCTGAAGAAGTAAATTCCAATTTGATAGTAGGAGTGTTTTAGTTGTGAAATGAATAAATGTTGTTGATATCTCGTACTTCTAGTTCAACTTCAAGGAGCTCGGAAAGTGTATTTGTTATATGAGTAGCTATAGAAGCGGACTCCATATTATTTTCATTTTTTCTTCATCTTTTTTCAAGTAATTTGCATTTACTTTCCAGTTCCCCAACCTTTATCTCGAGATTTTCTGTTCTAGTCCTATTTTTATCTAAGATGTCCAAGAGTTCTTCATTTTTCTTTTTGATTTCCAATTTAATGTGTTCTTTGTTTTTTCGCCTTCCTCTTTAATCAATCTCCTTAAACTCTCAAGTACTTGCTTATTAGACACATCGGTTGTCATATCTTCTTTATAGTATCAGAAACTGGTTTAACTGTACTAAATAGGTGTATCAGCTGATAATAATTTGAATTACTTGGGTGATAGGTACCGTACCTCGGTAATTTTTACAAGCTAGCTGCTTCTGTCCACAAGTTACTATATGTAGAAATTTCAGTTTAATATAACTTCTATTATAGTAATTATCGAATAAATATGTGGAGCTTCAATGAATGTGTCCACAAACCGAACATTCGAAATCAACATTTGATCAGAATTAACTTGAAATATAAAGCAGTTT
Source organism: Leptinotarsa undecemlineata (assembly GCA_015342065.1). Lineage (NCBI taxonomy): Eukaryota > Metazoa > Arthropoda > Insecta > Coleoptera > Chrysomelidae > Leptinotarsa > Leptinotarsa undecemlineata. The sequence goes on along the minus strand of WOGP01000885.1, from coordinate 3,284 downwards.
TTCAAAATTTCGTAATGAAGTAGAACTCTATTATTTGTGGACTAGTGGACTATAGTTCCAAATTTCAATGAGTTTGAGGGTTATAGGTAATATTGGGTGTACTCAAACTGAAACGCTTTAGAAAAAAAAATGGTTTTTATCTTAGAACGTAATTTGGGCATCGAACTAATCAACAAAATAGTTGGGGTGAATAAAAATAAGGTTCTATGAAAATATTGTGGCACATATTAGGTTACGTTAGATTAGGTTCAAAATGAGCCTCCGCCGTATCACGCAAGGGTTTATTGTGGCTCATACCTATTCACACTCGACCAAATAAACTCAGCTTCTTAACGAAGCTGATGAGTTTTTATAGTGAGTGGTCTTTCAGATCAGATGGTCTGCAAAACTCTGAAAACCTGATTCGGTTTCCAGCGGAGTAAGCACAAAGTATGTGTTCTGCTCGTTCCAAACAGAGGTGACACACATTGTCTTCCGATGTCTAACAGGCCTTCCTGTAGGAAGGCCTGTTAGACATCGTAGTCTATTCCTACTGTAGTCCAACTACTGTTTGGTACCAAGCTTCGAAGGGCAAATAAACGCCGAGGAGTGAGCCAATCCTGGAAGATCCTGCCAGAAGTCCATAAAACTTCTTGTCATCCAGGTATTCAATCTTTGTTTGGCAAAGCCTAAACCGATGCCATTGACAGGTTCTGGTCCAATGAAGCTGCTTGCAGCATCCTCCTTTGTAAGGGAGTCAGCAGCCTCATTGGCTTCCAGGCCAGTATGGTCAGGAATCCAGACCAGACACAATTTATTAAGTCTTTCTGTTTAGGAGAGTAGTTTTTGGCAATTTGCTACCAATTTAGACGTTTCTCGGTAGGAGTTGTGTCAATACTTTTGTATGAGGTTGGATTCTTCCAATCTCTCCGCACACAATTCAACAGCGAAAATTTCCGCTTGAAATATAGTCGCATAAGTTCCTAGGCAGGTAGATATCTCGATCCTAGGTCAGCAACTAAAAACACCTGCACCAGAACCTAAAGGTGTTTTTGATGTATCTGTGAATCAGTCTGTGTGTGTGGCACATGTTATAAACTCTCAAAAGAATAAAATATCTGATTTGAATCAAGTAACGATGTTATTGTTCTTCAAGAATCATAATTTCTGTAATTGTATAGTAATAACGATCACAGGAAATCTGTTCAGTAATTTTTTTTTTCAAATTTGGCGCCGATATCAATACCTATAGTGAAAGATTATCTGATCGCTGTCTGTTCGTCTGTGCGATTGTGTACGCCAAACTCAAAAACTAATTAACGTTTTTTGTTGAACTGGGCAGCAATAGTCAGCTCTCACTCATGTGGTTATTCAAATATGGAGAGTATTATGAAAATATTAACGTAGGCAAGCGAATATACGTACTTTCTCAGTTCCGAAATTTTTCTGCCAAACTCGGTTTCCCATGTATACATTTTGATGGTTTTGATAGCAGATAATACTTCTGTGGTCAGTTGGATTCTTTCATCAGTTTTCTTGGCTGATTTTATCCTCATTTGGCTGACTTTCTTGGAGACGTAAACTGAAAATATATTGAAAAAACTATTTATATCACGTCTAATACCATTATCATCTTCACTTCATTTGAAGATAGTATTGGATGATTCTGATTTATACTGGTTTATAAAAAGTCCATGACTGGGAAGGATGGAGGATGAAGGAGAAAGGATTCTTAACTATTTAATTTAATGAAATTGGAAATTGAGTAAGAAATATAATCCAATAGACTTCAACTCATGAAATGTATCCAAAAACAAATGAATGTTATCGAACATTTTCATGACTGGAGATAATTTTAGAAATTTCATTCGGATAAATCTTGAGGTGGGGAAATATCAGAAGTGATATTCGATAGTGATAGTCGATAACTATCTTGACACATAATTTCAACGTACATGGATTGGAATAACAAGCAAGTTTTGAGAGCTCACAGCATAAATATGTTGTTCTCAAGTCGTATTTCAAAATTGGTGTATTTTGATTTTCTTTGCAGAGTTATGAAAGCCACACTCTATTGCCAAAATTAGTAGTGACCCAAATATCTCTAAAATAATATTTGGGAGATTATCATTTTCCTCAATTATTAGTTTTGCCATACAAAAAAGTTCAGTTTCAGTAATCCCTAAACATAAATCTTTCATGTTCATTCGCTGTTTCGCGTATAATGCACCCAAATATTGTAATCAACTACTCTGTGAATTTCGATATCACACAGTCGACAATTTTAATAAACTCTAAAGACGTATCTATTCAATTAGTTCCGTTTCCGTTCTCGATACCGGCAAACCAAATGGGAAATTTAACTACGGGTTACTTTTTTTTCCCTAAATTTCAAGGTCTTTATTGTTACGCAGCCTTTTATTATATTATTACCATTTAATTTCATTATTACAATTGTAGTATTAATTTATTTTGGTTTCCTATGGTGAATAAGGTCAATATTATCATTATTTTTTCGCAAGTTTGTGCTGGTCAGACCCAATCTCCCGAAGCCCCTATACATTCAGTCTTCTGCATTTGTCCAACTAATATTTCTGTCTTAGTGCTGAATTTTGAAATTCGAAAATAGAGAGACCATCATTCTATCAAGGACTTCAAAAATCAAAACAACCATTTTGATAGAGTGGTCTGAACAAAGCCTGGAGAGTTTGAAGAGAAAATCTCGATATTTTATCCGTTTTCCACCTTTTTTCTGACGATATTCGTCTCGCCAGTAGCTGAAAACTCCACGACAAATATTGTCTTGCCCTGGTGGTCGAGATGGATTACATCAGGCTTATTATCTGGTATGAGCCTGAGGGCGGGAATAAAATAGTTTCAATAAATTCGGCACTTTTCGTTCTCCAAAACTGATTCAATGTCCCCTGGAGCGTAGGGTAACACTAGTGTCTCTTCTATACCGTAAGAGTGCCGTAGGTGGTTATATATAAAGTATTCTTATGGCCGTGTTATGTCGATGGATATAGGCCTAGTCTGCATATTCTGGACTTCGTGTCAGGAACGTGTCAGGAACCTATCACGCGACTGCGGTAGATAGACTAAGATGTTGAAGACACCATTCAGGCAGGCCATGATGAACCCCTCAATTTCCAACTTCAGCCCACTCGAACTGAGGAAAACGTAGGTCATGCGCTTTGATAAGCTATGATATCTATTTAACAGCATTTTCAAACTGCAAAAAAGAGCTTTGAGATACATGTGTAAAACTAAATACAACGAGCCATGTAAACCGTTATTTAAATCCC
>WOGP01000884.1:0-21432 GCA_015342065.1 Leptinotarsa undecemlineata | reverse complement strand
GTTTCGAATACTGGACAGAGCCGCTGTGTTGCCAGATTTTAAACAATTTCTTCAATTTAGGGGAAAAGCAAATTTTGAATGTCGTGTTTATTAAATTTTTGTGAAAAAAATCATAACTCAAAAATCTTACATGTTAGGAAATTGTTACTATTATTTTCGCATTCAGGGACTAAAAATTAACAGAGAACTGCGTATGGCATTATAGTCGTAAATTGGCTGTAAATTAGTGTAATATAATTTTCATCATCTCCTGCAGACGCCAACTTGGTTTTTAAAGCGCGTCGAGAAGAGTATTGCATTTCTAGTGATTGGGAAAGATACGATTTGTAATAATAGATTGATTAACAAAATAATATTGACAATAATAACATTATATTGAATTATTTATCGAGAAAGTTTGATTCTGATTGATAATCTAGTGAAATATTATCCAACAGTAACAGTTTCTTTTTCGTCTTGCTGGATTTGTATCAACTGTTACGGAAAAATGACAGATCCATTATTTTGTTGAAGGTATCAAAAAACTTATTTTCTATTATACTCGAGTCAATATTGGAGAAACATTTGTTTTGGTGGTTAGTACAAAATGGCAACACACTTTCCGTTAAAACATTTTTTACAATTGTAAAAAATGATTTTCAAAAGTTTTTCTAATGCAGATGGACGTAAAATTTGTAATGGCTCTAAAATATTATCAATTACCCAGTAACACTTCAGCATATTTGCTGAAGAAGCAGAAGCGGATGTTGGTGGAAAACAAAGTGGTTGAACTATTTCTCTGTTTATCACAAAACCGAAATATCTATACTTGTCTATACTTGTATATAAAGAGAAGAAAGCTAATTCCGTTTGAAATGATAATTTGTGGAGAAACGTTAATATATTCAAATACTTCTGGATATTGGATATTGTTGCTATACTGCCTTGTGAAATTGCTTATTTAATGTAAATTCCTGTTATTGCATGTGTGAATAAAATATGACTTCGACATTTTGGAAGCCTCATAAACTCATGTTCGTTTGCAATTGAGTCTGTATGAAAAAGTAGAAATAGTTGCTTTTGTTGTACTGATATATCAATTTCTGTTTCAATCATAAGGACATGCAAGTTATTATGAGGTTTAATGTTTTTAATATTCTGAACATCATTTTGGTAAATACAAATCATTAAATTATAAAACAACAACAAAAATTAATTGGCGCTCCGGGGTGACTTCATTGATTCCATGAGGTTGTTTCACTGAAAGCTTTGTTTTGAATATTCACGAGGAATTTTCAGTTTGTTCAAAATGTCATAAACGATATCAAAACATGGAGATGACTTGTAATCCGACGTCGTTGTTCTGCAGTTTTATAATTTTATGCCATGGCCAAACTGCCTATATACATACTGAATATATTCATCAAAAATAACGTTAAGTAAATATTTCTTTTCGATTTCTTGACGATATAAATCGTATTTTGAATTAAAACGGTTTATTTTTACTTCTTTTATCAATCATATTGTGTAGGAATCCTGTGAATAATATCTGAATTAATTCCATTACGAATGTTTGGAATACAAACGAATAGAAAAAAGTGTTTTTCGTATAATTCAGCGTTTATATGAAAGTATTTGTTTCTTTCGTGTAATTCGATGTTTATATGAAAATAGCTGTTTTGAGAGAGCTTTTTCTCCCATTTTGTATCTGAAAGTTACTTCTTTGCATGATATACACATTTATTTATAGAGTTAATTTTTTGAAATTGAATTCTACCTTATTTTTTTTGGAAAACTCCCAAATTTTTTGTATCAAGGTGGAGAAATAGAAGGTCAAAAACGTCTTTTACCAAAAAATGTCGTATTTGTATTATCATTTGAAAAGTACAGGATTTATAGAAATATACCTTCTCATCATGAACGCTTATGGTGCTCCTTCATAGTTAAAAGAGGAGGTAATTTGTCAGCTCATTCTAATTTCATATTATTTTTTTATTTGTACTATCAGTTGAGTTATAGAATCACTAATTCCAACTTTGAGAGCTTTACAATAATTTTTTTCTGGAAAAAGCCTTTCAAAGAAAAAACATTACGGTAGAAACTGTATATAAATATGTAGAGCATTAGCAGAATTTTCTTCCAGATACGAACTGAAGAAACAAACCCTTTCGAAACAACAACTTCCACATGCACACTGAATTACATGTAATAAGAACATTTTTTGGAAACAACTACTCCCATACTCGAAAGTCACTTTTTTCATTTAGTCTCTACTACAAGCATTCGTTATGGAATTGAAACATATATCATTCACAGAAACAATACAAATTATGATATATGGAAAAGTATTGATATAAAAAGTCATTTATATGGAACACTATAAACATCAATGATTTAATTCGAAGTTTCGGGACAATACATTTATCACCTCACCAGCATCATTTTGAAAAACATTACAAGACGAAGCGCCTTACAGAAAAATCTACTCTTGTTGATGACATACCAGGCTTTTTTTAATCACATCTGAGAATATTCACTTTTCAATTTAGTCACTCATTATCACCCACAATTTCACTGTATATTGATATAATTTTGTTAACCAAAAGCGACATGAAATCGCGACATGAAATAGCGACAATTTTTGCAACAATTTTTGTAGATAATTGCATACCGACGTTTTTACCTTCGAAGTTCAATATTATTTCAAACACACATAAAAGATTGATGTGGATTTGTTTATATTTATTTAAAACATCGTATTTAAGAACAATACGAAATTTTAGTTCTATGTGAATGATTGTAAGTTTAATACTTTTTTCACTTATCAATCAATCGATATTTGAATATTACCAGAGTTTATTTCATACACCAAACCGTTATTTTAACACCTCGACATGTGTTTCGATCACCAAGTGATTTTCCTCTTGAAGATGATCACTTGGTGATCGAAACAAATGTCGAAGTGCTAAAATAACGGTTTGGTGTTGTAATATTGGTTTCTACAGTAATATTGGTTTCTACATCAAAGGTTCCAAACAGTGCATCACATGTGCAATCAATATTTATTTCCATTTTTCGAAATAGATTACATGTATTGGAATCGTCAATTATTAGGTAGGTAAAGTTGACTATATTATAGTATGATTAACTGAAATGGAGATTGCTAGATATCAGTGTTCAGGTTGAAAATGTCCTAAAACACCTCGTATTTCTGCATCATATAATCACCATTCAGATAAATTTTGATGTCTTCATGATGGGTTGGCTCGTGCATTCGAAGGTGATTGAGTTTTCTATCGCGTCTTACAATAAACACGACTACTTCTACGTCATTCGCAAAGAAAGAACAACGCAATATTTTATACGCGCTTCTCTCAAACTCATTATTGATTAGAATACAATGATCTACGCCACTAATAATATCAGTTCAGTTGTTCTGAAGGTACGGAGGTTCATATTCTTTGCATTCATGGAATACACTTTTATTTGTTCTATAAGCTTTAGGAATGAGATTTATGAATTTATGTAACGGTAGATTTCTCTAACTATTTTACTACTTTTCAGTGGCTTATACAGGAGGAGAATTGAAACTAATTATATATGATGCTTGAAAGGATTGTGGAAGCTTAAAATCAAAAAAATATCAAGAGAAAGGGTAAATAGTGTATTTCTTTACTGCCCTTTTAGTTTTTGATCAAGTCAACTCAAATATTGCAATTTGGGATAATGAAATTAATGCATAAACACTATATTTTTAAGTGAAATTGATAGATGAAACTTTCACGATGACGACTGAGCACCATCTGGGGTCTTGTGTCATATATTTTTGAAGCCCCTGACAAATGCTTCACAACCCTAGAATATAATGTAAATATCTTTACCCACTACAAAATGGCGGAATATTTAATAATTTCCTGAAGATAAACACATTAATATCGATATTTCTAGAAATATTCCTTGTTATCTGTCATATGGCAATTCCAACAACCCGATAAGGTTTAAGTTATTTTTTGTTTATGAAAACGAAAAAAAATGTCTAATGTTTAACTTTTTTTTATGGGGCTATTTGAGGTTAAAGGTGTACGAAACTGAACCTGCCACAATATTGGATATACGTAGTTAAATGTATATGTAGTTAAATGTAAATGTATACAGGTAATTATTATAAGTTCCGCCATTTTGTAGTGGTTGAAGATATTGACATTATATTCAAGGGTTGCGAAGCATTTGTCAGGAGCTTCAAAAAGATGTTACACAAGACCCCCCTTTCCATTAAATTTTTTTCCCAGATGACACACAGTCGCCATCTTGAAAGTTTCATCTGTCAATTTCACTTCAAAATAAAGTATTCATGTATTAATATCATTATCTAAATTTTCAATTTTTCGGGTTGGCTTTTTCAAAAAATAAAAGGGGGGACACATTAAAGAAATCCACTGTATATTTGGTCAACTTTATTAAACAGGGAATCATAACTAGAGAAAAATATGAAACACTTAGATTAATTTCGAAAGTATTCATTTTTGGTAACTCTTTTTTTCATTTAGAAAAAAATATTACTTTTCACTGTCGCAAATATAATTTTTCTACCTGAAGTGCTATAAATATGACTGTTTTATTCATAAAGAGAAAGTTTGAATTTATGTGTAAATGTGCAAACATTTATTCAACCAGTTTGTATTTAAAACAAACTTCTGAGCATGATCCACCCATATCTGTGAAGAGTTTTGACTGGTATAATCAATTTTTCTTCTACTTTCCTACTCTCAATATAATCCTAAAAAATATTCCCTTTTCTGATAAATTGGTAATGTTCTGAAAGGCAGTTCATTCAAATAGTTAAGAGGTGATGGAAATGTTTAGAATTGCTCGTCTTTATTGGTAGCCAGAACTAGTAAAATAACTTTCAGAAACTGTGATTATCTGGAAAATAATAAATTATTTAAATTGAAAGGTATATATTTTTATGAGAAATTAATTTTTGAAAAAAAAAAGTTTTTGGATTCCACTTCTCTATCTTCATATTAAACTGGAAGTTTCTCACAATTTTTTGTATGAATATGAAGAAGTAGAAGCCAAAAAGTTTTTTTCCAAAAACTAATCTCTTCTAGAAATATACTCCTTCAAATTTAAACAATATTTCTATGGCTGGCATTACATCAAATGAGTGGTTGAATGTCATTGAGTATTGTCATCGTGTCTAAAACTTTGAAATCCGTTCTTTGAAAGTGATGCTCGTAGTGTTTCCATGTAATTCAAGTTTTATATCGTATACACTGAACGGCAATAGTGACTTTCGTATGATTCAATGTTCGTATGCGAAAGTAGTTATTTCAAAGTATTTTTTCTTTCGTGTAATTGAATGTTCATGGAAAAGTAGTTATATCGAAAAGGTTTTTTTAGTGTGTATCTGAAAAAACTTCTGTGTATGCACTTCACTTGATAAAAACTTCTCAGTGCAGATATTTTCTTCTTCTTTGTTTGCTTTATTAGAAAGTTTCCCCAATTTTTGTTGCTCTGTTTTGGAGTAGTGGAAAGTCAAAAAGCTTTGTTTCAAAAATCATTTGATAGTTTTCTTGATTGTGTATCATAATCAAATTTCTAATCGTTTCAAAAAGTTTTTCATGATTTTCAAAATTATTCCCACAAAGTGGGTAGGCATACTTGGAGACTGGCTGTAAATCAAATTATCTAAAAGAACAATTCGTTCAGGCCTGTCGGATATAACCCAACGCCCTTCGTGGTATTAGCCAGGGGAGTAGTTGGTTTCTGATAAAAGTGTCAGTCCATTAACCTACAGTGTAGGTAATTTGAGCCTGGCCTGAACGAATTGTTCTTTAAGATAATTCGGGTCAAAATTATTTGTCGTGGAAAAATTCAAAGATAGATTTACCGTATTGTTAATTGACATATGCACAAAATTATCGTTTATTTCAATATTGATAGGTGGGTGATCATTTTTCAGAGTAACTTTATTTACCAATACGTTTGAATTTTCGATTTTATTATGAAAAGGGTAATATTTTTTAATAATCTTAAATGTTCATTAATTAAATTTGATGTAAGTGAAGTGTTTCTTCTGATGAGTTGAATTTGTCGAAAAAAGTAAATTTCCCTCCTCGAGTATAGTATATAGGCGAGTCAATTCGAATGGCATAAAAACTAAATAGTTTCCGAACGTCGGCAGTTTCTTTGTATGGCATGGGCAGCGTGGCAAATTTTTTTTGTCAGATTTAATTTTATTTTTCATAAACCAAACGGATTTTTTCTTTAGTAGTAAAGAGTAATGTCATCAGTCTTTTATTTAGCGGTTTGGATTGACATCGTATATACTATAAGTATTGATAGTAGCTCAAAAATTTGCATCACCACTTCTAACAAAAATTCAACGTACTTCAATTATTTATCACGGTTACCAAAATATTTTAAACCACAGGTCAGCTCCCTTGTCATTGAACAGGTAAACATTTTACCTGTCTTTTCTTGTCACTTAATGTCAGTGTCATCCTATTTCTTTCCTTTCTAACCATCGAAGCCTTTCCATAATGAGTACTTACGTTAGTCAACTCAAAGATTCTGGGTCGAGGAAGGGGGTGTGTACATCAAGGTTACTTATCTATCAATCTATCGGTTATATATGAGGATTTGGTTTAGGTGCTGACGTAATTGTTACTTGAACTGATTCATATCCTCGGAAGTGAATAGTGAATAAGTCAATATTTATTTCGCACAAAATTTTTCATGATATATCCAATAAATACACGTAATGAAAATGGTACATCGTACAATAGCTTTAATTTTTTAGTCAACCGTGATCTTATCATTTACACATGTGACCAACAGGGAAAATGTTGCTTTTTTTTCGTTATTTTATTTTTTTAATGATAACGATACTTAAATAGAGGAATTTACTGCTTTCTTAAAAACATTTCAAGATGTTTATTAGACTTAATGTGTCAACATTTGTTTCTATTGCCAGTCATGGTTTCAACGAGAACATATTTCACATCTGTTCGGGGATATGGGTTGGTTGAATATGGAATTCAGATGAAAATTTCATTCTGCAACATTTTTTCGAAAACTCCTTATAACAAAAAACCCTCTATTTTTTCGAAAAAATATCCTTTTGAACTGACATACACAATCGTAACTTGGGATTCAGGACACCTTTAATAATACCACAATATAAAACTTCTTTATTTCGCGGATCTTTCACTTTCCATATTGCCTACTCATAGAATCAGATACCTATTGAATAAAAACCTCTGACAATAGAAAATTTCAAACGAAAGATGGAAAATTATCGTCTTACAATAAATAGATCCGACTAATCAAATTATGTCGAAATCAATCAACCTTTCTCGAAGCTCAAAACAAAAAAAATTTGTATTTCTATTTCGCTGTGAATACTGTTTGTACTGGTCTTAATAAAATACTGTTTTTCCCTTTTTTTTTGTTTTTAAGGTTGGATGGAAGAGCAATCTCTGCGACGATTTGTCATACGCAGATATTGAATCCTGCCATTTGATTGATTGTAATTGTATGGAACAATCAATAAAAGCCATTATTAGTATTATTATTTTAAACCCAAGTTTTCGCTGGTCAAGCCCTATCCACCGAAGTCCCAGCATTATCAACTAACGACCACTCCCCACACTGTAAGGTAAGTGATCATTGAATCCGAGAATAATGTGTCCTGAGCAAGCGCAGTGAGCCAAGAATGACAGATTTCTGCATCTTTCCGGCTAAGATTTATGCCTTGGTGCGGCAAGCCTGGATGGCAAGAAGATTTATGGATTTCTGGCAGAATCTTCCAGAATTGGCTCACTCCAAGGTGTTTATTCACCCTTCGAAGCTTGATACCAAACAGTTGTTGGACCACAGTGGGATCACCGTCATTTGAATCATCATATGCAGAGACTCAGACTGTCGTAAGACAGTGTGTAATGCCTCTGTTTGGAAAATTATGAAACAGCGGTGCACATACTTTGTGCCTGCCCCGCTGGGGACCGCATCAAGTCTTTAGAGTTCGGCAGAGCCGTACTCTTACCATCTGACCTGAAAGACCACTCACCATACACACTAATCGGCTTCGTTAAGAAGCTGGGTTTATTTGGTCGAGTGTGAATAGGTGTGACCCACAGTGAACCCTTGCGGGTTCCGGTGGAGCGCCGAATAGACCCACTCACTTTGGACCTAAACTAACCTAACCTAGTGCGGCAAGCCAGTATGATTTTGAGATTCGAAAATAGAAAGGGCATCATTCCACCCAGGATTCCAATGATCATAACAATTATCTCAACAGAGTGATCTCGAAAGAGTCTGCGGTGTTCGAAGAGAACATCTCGATATTTCATTCATTTTTCCTCCTCTTTTCGGACAATATTCGTCTCGCCAGGAGCTCAAAACTCCTCCACAAATATCGTCTTGTTCTGTTGGTCGAGAAGGACTATATCAGGCTTATTAGCTTGTATGAGTCTGGGGGTGGGAAACGAACAGTTGGATATGGATATAGGCCGAGACCGCATATGTTGGATATGCTGACAGCAAGTGCATTAGGGTCTTGGACGCCTCGTGGTAGGCCCTGCACCTTGTGTCAGGAACCTCTATACCCATCACGCGACTGCGGTCAAGGTCTTATTATTAACTACCGTTATGATTGAACGGTAAGGTAGAATGGATTAAATATATCATTTTCTATGAAAGGGGGAAAATTGTATCGTGATCATAAAAATGTTCTGATACATTTCACACCATCATGAAAGAACAGTTCAAGGTAATTCAAAATTGGGTAACGTATTTCTTATTTCATCAGAAACATAACTGAAATTTCATTATGAATAGATGTGGTAAATAGTTCTTGAAGAATAACAGATAGTACCAAAACAATTAAAAAGGGGGTAGAGTGTGGATGGTAGACAACAAGTGATGGAAGATGATTTTCTATGAAAAATGAGAAATGAAACGTTTTGTATTTTTTACCTCTTTTCTTTGTAACTATCATTACGATAAAACTAAGTTTTATTGTATTAGTTTTTATCAGTTTGAAAATGTCCATATAGGACGAAACTGCAGTAACGATAGTTACAAATAAAAGTGGTAAAAAACATAGAAAGTTTCATTTCTAATTTTTTATGATGATTTGCTACCACGTAGTAATGGCTACATCAATCAATTTATTGATGCCTATCTAGTTGAAAATCAAATGCTCTCCATATCAGGTTCCTTTCAAAATGTTACTTCAAAAATACTTTTTTGAATCAACAAACTCTTTTGGAAAAGTGGTTATTTTAGGTACCTATATATTATTTTTGTCGCACCTAACAGAAACAAATTAATCAGAATAAATCAAAAGTTGATATTCTTTTCTTTTTTCATCATTATTGTGATGAAAATACATTAATTATACTAAATGTAATTATTACCATTTCATTTTTAGAAAATAAATAATCTATTTCGTGTTGAAAAATAACTTGAAAATTAGTTCGAAGAATTATTCTAACTAAAAAGATTTTTGAAATTTATAAACGACTAGCTTTCACCTGCGGCTTTGCTCGCGGGTGACAGAAGAAAATAACAATAAATATAGAAAAATTTCAAACAGCTGAAACCATAGTCAATTGGATTGGATTGGATTGGATTCAGGAGTGATTAATTTTTGGGAAAGAAAATTTTTGGCTTTCTACTACTCCATCTTGATACAAAAAAAGGACAAGGGAATCTTTCAAAGAAAGGAAGAAAGTAATCAATTTTTAAATAAGTAACTCTATACATGGATGTGTAGATCATGCAAAGAAGTAACTTTGAGATACAAACTGAAAGAAAGTCCTCCTGTAACAGCTACTTCCATATAAACATTGAATTACACGAAAGAAAAAAAAAACTTGTGAATGATATCTGATTTTTATTCCACAACGAATGTTTGAAATATAAACTGAGTAGAGAAAAGTATCTTCTGTATAATTCAGTGTTCATATAGAAGTATTTGTTTCGAAAGAATTTTTTTCTTTCGTGTAATTCAATGTTTATATGAAAGTAGCTGTTTCAGGAGAACTTTCTTTCAGTTTGTGTCTGAAAGTTACTTCTTTGCATGATCTACACATCGATGTATAGAGTTATTTATTTTAAAATTGATTACTTTCTTCCTTTCTTTGGAAGATTCCCTTGTCCTTTTATTGTATCAAGATGAAGTAGTAGAAAGCCAAAAACTTTCTTTCCCAAATATCCTATGTTACTGCTAATACCTCCCTAGCGATAGGGAAAGATGAATTTCGATACTATTCTTCAATAGACATTTTTTGTCTTCGAAATGAGAGTAAGGCAATCAATAATTTGTATGCAGTATTTCTGTGTCCTACGTACTAGAAAACTAGATGAATACTGATAAAAAACCTGCCTCAATTAAACTAAGAACATTGAAATATCTCTGAAAGGCTATGTTCAAGGTTTTTTTTTGAGGTCATGCCTGAATATTCCTAATATTTGAAAGAAAAATATATAATATGTAAATATAAGAAAGTTTGGAAATTATATTGTTTACAACGTTGAAACAAATTTTTTAGTTTTTTCTTCATAAATTAATGAAATGTGGTATCGCTACATTTTATTGGCATTCAAAAAAGTTTTTGAATCCATTTCATGAAAGTGAAATAAAAATTTCACCTGCAAATGAAGTTATGGGGTGGAAAAAGTTGTGAGAAAAAGATTGTTCACGAATTCTTGTTCTGAAAGTAATATTGTCATCGAAGTAATAGATAACGCGTTTTCATTAAGAATATTCAATTTTTTTTTTATTTCAACAGTTCATAATATTTCTCAATCACGATCAAATCTCTCACGAAATCACGGTTCAAAAGTTGAAGGTACACTGCATCTTCGAATTACAAATTTCTGATTCTTTTTAAGCAAGAGACGTGAAGAGCACCTCAGCCCCGTGTTTAAAAAAAGTACTTATCGAAGATATGCACCTCACTTCTACTCTGACTCACCCTATAAGAATGCGGTTGTTTACCAGAACTGAAATGTCATTGAAATTTGAAACTAATCAGATTTACTTCTCAGAAAAAGCGCTGGAGGGCGCCATAAGAAATAATGACAGCTAGTTTCTTTGAATTTTTTTCAGATATTCTCTTTTGTGTTTATGAACTACCTACATCTTTCAAAGAATTTAAAAGATGGTTCATGGAATATGTTATTCTCGATGATCTTAAGGCTGCAAAAACCAGTACCCAACTCACAGTATTTTCTGAGAAGGATTATTAACCATTATTCAATATTTCATTATCGAAAAAAATATTCAAGTTTTTTCCGTTAAGACCAAAAATATGAATTATATTTCAGTATTAACAAGTGTTTGAGGGTTCGGGGATTGCAAACACCAGAAAACTTACTTTCTCTGTGGGCCTGATAGTTGCCAGCTTCAATGAAAGTCGGGAAACTCATTATCTCTTAATGTTATCGCAGTATTCAAAAGTTTCGAGTGCATGTTTCCTCGATCTCATCCGTGAAAACGAAAATTTCACGAAAATGCGTTCTTGCGGTGTATTTTATGGCGAACAAAAGCATCCTCCGACGACTTAAGACTGCACCAAGCCACGAAAAAATCCAGCTCACCTAAAGTAAACATCTCTCTCCATTGATCACATTTAAGTTCCATTCACAAAAATCTCCAAAAAAACACGCGAAAAATCAGAAACAACACTGTTTCAAGTGCGACAACTTGACGGATATGAATTCCCCAAGCACTCTACGAACACGTGAGCATCGACAAACGAGAGTACAAGTGTAGCTGTTAGAAAGTAGGCGGGCCTTCGGCAGGTAAGTCAGAGTGCAGTGCGACCGACCGCGTACGCTAACGGTAAGAGTTGTACTACAGAAACAGTTGAGGAACGCTAGGCAGCATAATCCCAGGTGAAAAGTAGGCCGCGGACTATGAGATTGCAAGCCGATCCAGCTACCAGAAAGATGGGAGTAGTGGAGAGAGCGAGTGGGGTTTATGCACTGGCAGCCATCTTCATACTTCTTTAAATGGTTGTTGAGCAAGGCGCTCTCTGCATGACAGAAGTAGGAAACAACTTGCAGGTCGAGGTTGGCACGCGGAAGATTATTTCCTGCTAGCCGAGGGTTAGTAGGAGAAGGTGCACCTGCAACTGTCGAATGTACTTTTGCTGGATACTTCAACTTTCCAATTATTTACTTATTTTCTACAACAAATGAGCTTTCATTAAACACAGCAAAATGATTACCAATCATATTACATAATTTATAAAATAATTGCAGAACAATATTTCTTTATCATATTTTTTATTGAATCATCTAAGGTAATATACTGAAACTAATAAAATAAACTTTGCTCAAAATGGGCAATGAATTCTCGTAGAAATAAATACTCACTTACTGAATATCGTTTTCATTGTTCATAATTTTGAGATTACACTTGCATTTAGTCTTCAATTCTGCCAGAAGCTTATGACATTACATATCCATAGATAGTGTATAATTTCACTAAACTGGCTAAAGTATGTAGGTATTCATCTTGTTAGCAACTTGTAAGACGATCTATTAGAAAAAACTATGAATGTTGGTAAAGGTACAATAATAAAACATTCAGATACCCTTTATTAGACATGAAAATAAACTAACTATAGCTTTTAGTACACAGTTTATTAGTTCTGTCTCCCAGATATAAATCTCAACTTCAAAATATTTTCAAATACGTTTTGAGAATAGAAGTTTCGTGAATTTGAAACTCATGAAAACTCATATTCGATATAGCATTTTTTGTACAAAATACCAAGAGATTGCGTATAAAAATCCTAATTAATAAAAACAAAATAAAAAAGAAACAATCTGACCTCAGTAATTAAGCACAGTTTCGGTTTGTTGAGCTTCTTATAAACTTAAAATTGACATTGAAATTTGTTTCGGAGGCCAAAATCTATATATTCGCATAACTGTGAATTTTTGTCCATTTCTGAAGACGGAGGCAGATGTTGGCCTTCGAAACGTAAAAGATAAGTATTGTATTATTTCTTAACAATTTTTTTATAGGCAAAATTGTTAAATACGACACGTTACTGATAAATAGAAGATTTTTATTTGTGAAAAATACTTGATTTTTTATGCAGTAACTTATCGGAGGAAACTGAAAAGTTTGCCCTTCTACACTTGTATAAAGTTCTCTATTATAATTTTTATATTTTTTAGATTGTGTAAGGTAACAAAACCCAAAAAAGACCGTTAAAAAAAGGATTGTTTTGTTACGCCTGTCCTACATTTCTGGTAATTCAACATTATTACAAGGTCTTTTCCTGTAAGTTTGACTGTCCAGCTTTCCAATGATGAGGCATATGGCATTTTGAATTTAGAACAACGTCATCCTTTCATTTGCTACCCATATCATAAGGTTTATTATAGAACTGCTAAAGTGGCGACCGCCATAATGTATGGAATTTCAGCTCAATCAGTCGATATCAACTGGTTCAAAATTCAGTTTCTTGATTTATCCTACAGATGGGGTTGAATGAGAGCTTGTAAAAAACGTATGACTTTGAGTGATAACCGGGTAGTTTCTTAAAAAAATTTGAAATCCATATCTTAGTGGTGCTATATGTCTAATAATTCCTAGATATTTCTCATGTGATAAAATATTAAGGCTCATTTAGTAGATTCTCTATTTGAATTGTGTACAAAATAAATGAATTAAAATGTAATGATAATAATAATAACAATAACGCAGCCCTAAGAGTGCTATATTACCATCTACGGCATTCTTACGGTATTGACGAGACACCGGTGTTGCCCTACGCTCCGGGGGATATTGAATCCGTTGTGGGGAACGAGAAGTGCCGAATTAATTGGAATTATTAGTTTCCCACCCTCAGGCCCATAGAAGCTTAACCCTGATGTAGTCATTCTCGACCACCAGACCAAAACGATATTTGTCGTGGAGTTTTCAGCTCCTGGTGAGATGAATATTGTCAGAAAAGAGGAGGAAAAACGGAAAATCGTCTCCGATGGTGATGAATTTTTTATGAATGGAATCCAGCAACTTCAGGGTAAGTTTTTGAGCAGAGCTCTATACATGAGACCAAAACTTCTAAGAAGGCCTGATCTGAGTTTTAAAACGCATCGAAATTTGCTAAGGTGTGTACAGTCTTCTGTTTCGGAACAGTGATAAAAGCTTTTTTGAAGCAGACTTTGCGATTCCAGCGTCATAATTGTACCTAGACATATTGGTATCCATTATAACATCCAACAAACTTATCGAAGCAGAAAGCGGAATTCTCTGACCTGACATTATTATATCCGGTTCGGAGACATTCATCTTCTTGGAGGAAACAGATGCCTAGATTGTTGTAGCAATGAGTTGAACATGATTACTTCCACCCCAATTTGAAATCACTTCTAGATCCTCATTAAGATATGCAACCTCTTCCTGCCGATGAAGATGTACCTCCCTAGGCGATTTCCTGGAATTCAAATAGAATGACGAGATAATTATGCTGTCGTCAGCAAAGCAATGTAATGGGATTCTTTTTTTCCCCAATAAGTCATTGAAATACAATAAAAAGCGGCTTGGAGACAATAGGGATCCCCGAAGAACACCAACGTTGATGGTGAAAGTATTCGAGAAATATCCATCGACGGCATACCTACGATAAAAGGTGGTCTGTTGATCTTTGTTCCCGAAAGCCATATTGATGATCGCTCAAGATGTTCAGCATTGTGGATTCTAATGTGCGAATAGTGTGTCGTGCCTTTTCCAGAAAATCGACTGTGGAGTGGGACGCAAATTGTTCAGCTAGTAGATTCGTTTTTTCTATGGCTGTTATTGCAATTGAATCATCCGCTTGTATTGTGGTGGAATTGTGGATTTTGTAAAGTTCTGATTAACAGCTTAAGCCACCGACCAGAAAGTTCTAAACCCGTTTGGGGTTGCGAGCATCAACAAACCTAGTTCAATTATTGGCACTGGGATTTTTGCACCACTGCCGGTAGGCGAGAATTTTGGAAGCGATAGCTTGCTAGCAATTTTTGTTAAACCAAGGTTTGCCGTTAGAAGGTCATTTCATTGAAAAAGGAATATATGCATCCATTTATGCACACTGTGCATGTTCATTTTCTTGTAGTACTCCAAATTCTGACATCTTGAATTCTAGTGCCTATACAGGGTATTAATTATTTTATCAAACCTTCGATAAAGTTTTTGATATTTTCCTTGTTTGTTTGCTGGAAAGATGCTTAAACAAACACAACAGAGCAGCTGATAGGCTATCACAGTGAACGAATCAGAGATGTGAAAATTAATAACAGCACTCGCTTTACGGTTCGAAAAATAGCACCACCGAGTTCAGTTTAACTCTGAATATTGAAAATATGACTCTTTCATGAATATTATTCCAATATATCTGTTTAAATCTGTTTAAAATCTGTTTCTCCATTAATCAGGTGTCGCTCCTATACGAACGACAACTCTCCGAAGTTGAGAAACTTGTGCGATCTAAGGACTAACGAGGTCTTACCATTTAACGTGCGAGTCCTAACATATTCTTGGAAAACTCACTAAAATATTATTTACTTCATTTATAAGTTGAAACTTACTGTTCTGCAGTGATAATAGCATAATAATTGTTATTTTATCATATTTTTACTACTTTCACTGTGATTAATGGTATAGGTACGTTAGTGACTTTCACGAATGTATTGATGTCATGAAAATTTCCATTTTTTTCTAGATATTTGAGTAAGTTGTAGATATAAACAAATATTTTATATGCTCATAACAATTCATTATTAGGCGAATACCCATACTTGTGACATTTCGCTAGTCGTGAATGTCATGTATAAATACCGTCGTTCTATCGTCATTTGGTTGTAAACCACGCAACGAGACAGTAAAACCCATTGAGTATATTATAATGGCCATTCTAATTATAAGAGACTGTGCAGCGTAATCAAAATAGTTATTATCAACATGAATTTATGAGTTATGTCCGCCATTAATTATTCGCAAATCACCCAAAATAAATTATAGGTAGAATTAATGACGGTAGTCTGACATATCTGCTTGTAAATAATTTCAACATTCTATATAAGCCAACAACAGCTCAGCTCAGGAGTGGTATGGCATAAGCGTCCTGTATATTTTTCAACAGGGACTGATAAATAAAAATTAATGTTGTTGGAATGTGAAAACGAAATTTTGTTGGTTTGATGTTAGTGTAGGAGTTCACTTTTCTCTTTAGATATAGACTTGTGATGCACTATTTCGAACCTTTGGTGTAGTAATGAATATAACCGAATATCAGGCGTATTATTTTCTTTTGTGATATCAGCAATCTTTGAGATGATACTGCATTACCCCAGACAACTATGTTATAGGATATACGGGGATATATGAGGACATAGTAAATATTGATGAGTTGAAGCTTATTGAAGATGTTCTTCATTTGCAAAACGGCCTAATCCTTTCTATTTACTATTTAAAAATAAATTCTGAAATACTCAATGTCCCGTTACGTATACTCATTTCCGGGACCATACTATCATTTTTTACAGAGTAATGCATATGAATGGTTTCGTTGTGGTTAAGTATTGATCGATCAGAGACACACCAGTTACTGAATGAAGTTCGTTAATTTTCCCATTAAATTCCCTTTTTTTGTTTGTGAAATGCAACAGATACATCATCGGCATCTAAGCAATCTACTCTGGCAGATAATTGATGAACATAAGGAAAATCAATGTACCCAGTATAGATCCTTGTGGTACTACTATATTGATGTTATGCAATTCAGATCGTCCTCCATTGAGTTTCGCAATGATTTGAGTGCCTCAAGTATGACATGAACCACTTCAATATATTTCCACGAACTCCTAGTGGGTACAGTTTGGTTTCAGTATCATCTAAGACTAGGCAATGAAAAGCTTTCGTGAGATAGAAAAAAACGGCACCTACAAGTTTTTTCTATCGAGATATTTATAAATGTACTCAACAAATGTACAAAAAGTAGATCTGTAGATCTCCCAGGATAGAACCCGTTTTGTGAATCCTTAATTATTTTATGTTTGTCAAGGTAAGGTAATCAAAATATATTTCAAAATACTCACATTAGATCTTTTCATCACCAATGACGACTGAATATAATTTGCATCATAGAAATTTAAAATTCGTCTTCATTGAATATAATCCTTAGATATTTGAAATTATCATTAAAACATGTAAGTCTGTATGCTAACTACAAAGTTATGGGTGGGTCCAAATGATTCAGTATCATTTGAAATACTGTCTGTAGCGTATTTTGATAGCACATTAAAATTCAAACTGAAGAAGTTTGAAAATCTATACAATTGAACCAGGTATAGGTAAGTTGAAAATGCAAAATTTAATTTTTTGTTTCTGATGTGTCTGTATAAGTAAAAGGGATGGATTATATATTTTGACATCAAGATAGTGGCATCCAACATTGCCTAATCAATCTTCTACTCAACTATCACTGTTTTGTGATCCCCAAAAGACTTAAATTTAATACACACGTTATCAAATTATATGAAAAAATACTTTGTGGTCAGTGGAAGGGGAGAGATGGATAATACCGAACCCCTAAGGACTTGACTTATAATTAGGACAATGTTTGATATTATAGAATCAAAATTGCAGTAATTAGTAAAAAATTCTCTTAGGTTCGCATACCGTATAACAAAAAGTTGGAACATAAAGTAGTTATTATGAAATTATAAAAAATTGAAAAGGCGTGGTATTATCAAACTGGTCGGATAATATTGTGTCTGGGATTGATTACATCGTGCCCACATTGATAACGTACAACAAAAAGGATATATCAGATTTATTGAATCCCAAAACCCTGTTAAAACCTGTTGACTCGGGGAGCCTTAAAGAAATTCCGGGATTTATTTTCAAACCAGTATGTACCCAACATTTTCCAGCCATTCTTTTCTCGGATGTTTGATGATTCTGCAACGGCAAAGTCATATGCCAATTTACGCAACTGTTGCTGAGTAAAACCTAATAGTAAAAATATGCTAGTAAATAGTAAAAAAATGCTATTAAAATAATAATAATTAATGTCTAATTGCTGATTCAGGTATATTGAAGTTTCTAGCAACTATTTTTATTTTATGAAAAATGAGAATTAAAACTTATCACTTTTATTTGTAACTACCATTACTGCAGTTTCGACTTATAAAATGTCTATGTAGGACCACCATCAATTTATTATTTTTATTTCACTTCCGTTTTGTGTAGCCTCAATTGCAGCCTTCATATTTTCTGGATTCCACGGATTCTTTTTTGTTTTGCACAGATTCATCAATCTAAACCGAAAATACAATTCTCTCATCAAAATAGGACTATTTGTCTAGGATCAACAATGTTACCGACAGATATACAGACGCACAAAAAACATAACTTTTTGTTGGGTGTTGAAAGTTAATTTTCATGGTTTACAATATCGCAAAATTGTCATCATTTGATATAATAACCTCAAAATAATATAGAAAAGTATATTGTATGTTAAAATTATTCTGACAATACTCTACAGTATATTAGCATTGAAAATGTATGAGTTCAATGTATCATAATATAAATACAGTAAAACTCGCCTTTTTCTACAGTATAGTCGAAGTAAACGACATTGTGCACATTGAAGTTTGGCTGCACTCTCAAAAGCCACAAAAACTAATACATAGAAATGAATGTGCTGCGAACAAGTCCACGTGGAATGTAGAATTGACCGTTCTTATGGGATTATTTCAACTATCTGAGTTTTGTGATAGACTGAAGAGTCATAAAATGAAATTTGTAGTCATGTTACGGTGACGAACAGAAATCGGAGAATGCGGGGATGGTTATCGCCCTCATATTTAGTTCAGGAACTGATCGCGATTTGAGTTATAGTTGAAATTTTTGTTATCTGTTTAAAAGTAGGCATCCTTGGACGCCTCATATACATTTATTATTTCAAGGGAAATAAACTATTGCAAGCAACATCAGAATTGACCGAAATTACTGTCCCAACTGTACGTAAAACAGCCAAATATAAACCTTATGAAACCAAGAGTCGATGTGATACAGCTGTGACAAAACTCTCGAGAATTGGATAAAGAAATTAGGATTTGGATTCAAAATAATAAACAAACATCAAGCACTTATGGGATGCAGAAGAGTAGTGAAATTGCGTAACAAATACTCGGAACAAATAACAAAATATGGACAAGAACAACGGCAAATTTTCTGTTAGGACGAAACTTGGTATGACACTTACGACACATTTACGAAAGGGTGGATTGATGGTTCGAGAAGGTATATGCCTAACATGGCTGCATTTAAAGGTTTGGGACTAATCATTTTGCATTGCGGAGAAAGTAAAGGATTGATTTCGATTTATTTGAAATTATGTGAAAAAAAATCGAGGACTGAAATGTTGACTATCATGGGAACATTTTCGAAGAATGGTTTAAAAACACATTGATCCCAAATTTGGATGCCAATTGCGGACAAATTGCATTAATATTTGAATTCTAAATGAAGGTGTAGTTGAAGTTCCTTTGAATCATAGTCTAATAGTTTTTGACAACGCTTTCTATCATTCGCGACAGCTCATCAAAGTACCGAATAAAAATTCAAGAAAAGATTAAATTAAAAGTTTTTTTAATGGATATCAATTTGTATTTAGAAAATTACTTTACCAAAAACCAACTATTTGAAATTTTACAAACAAAATTATTTGGAAAATTGTATTTTTTTGAGAGTATTGCTGAAAAGTATGGACACACCATACTGAGACTTACACCCTATTTTTGTGTTCTCAATCCCATCGAGTTTTAGTTGAAAAAGACTAAGTAAATGAAGATCAGACACTTCCATATTAATGGTGAAAATAAATTTATTATTGATTTAAATGACGACAGTGAGAGTGAAACAGAGAATATGGAAGAGTAATTATCGAAAGCTTTCCAATAAAGTTAGTGAAGTGTGGATAGATGTAGCCGTTACTACGTGGTAGGAGATCATAATGAAAAGAGAAATGAAAATTTCAATGCTTTATACCACTTTTAATTGTTACTAACCTTACTGCAGTTTTGTCCTATATGGACATTTTCAAACTTACTTACACAATAAATTTGTGTAAGTAAGTTTGAAAATGTCCATATAGGACAAAACTGCAGTAACGTTAGTAACAATTAAAAGTGGTATAAAACAGAAATTTTCATTTCTCTTTTCATTAGTGAAGTTTTTTTGAAGCGATCGATGGTATATATAGGTAAGTAGTATTCAGAAGTATTTTCAATTATCGTTCCAATTATCACCCTGTTATTTGAATCCCTACTTTCCCACTCACGTATATAAACTAAATATCCATTATATTAGTTAGCTCCCTAACTATTTCAATAAAGGGGACCTTTTGGATGGTAGGTTGCACTATATTCATTACATGAACTATAATCAAAAATTATAAGGAGTGACGAAAAAAACTTCTACAATGCGTGGTCTATCCATCGTCGCGCAGGCCAAATTGTCGAGGCGCGGAGGAATGTGAAGACATGTCAGACGTCAATGTTTGTGCACTGTATCGCACAACTAGTGGATAGTTTTTAAAATATGGTGATGCGCGGAATTATCGGCCGCGCGGTAATATCTAACTCTCTCCAATATATGGAAACTGTGACTAATTTCAAAGAATGTTTATAAATTGTTTCTCACAATAAATCATATACCTATCATATGCTTCTTTTCCACGCCACTGTCCCGAAGCACCTAAATCAGCACCCAAGCAAGAATACACATCATTTTACCATAATTATTACAAGGCTTATGGCTCATGATATTCCCGCTGGACAAGCAAGCATAACATTATCGACAATGGCCATCAGTTAGAACGCAGGTCTGTCAAAGAACGTAACCTGTAACGAAATAATGACTGCCTATCATCCAATTACTTCCTATCATCAATTTCAGTCTGCAACTGGTTATGAGTGGTTTTTCGTGCTACAGAATTTCTACTGTGCCATTGTATGCCACTTGCGTGATTATATCGAATAACTACTATCAATATGCAACAATTTTTGTGGGCATTCCTCAATACTGATCTCTCCATACTCATCTGTTTGCAGCAAACCTTTAACATCTATTACATTCTTTTCGAACTGAAATACTTTCCTACTCATTTTTCCACACCCAAGCGTTTTCACACCAGGATGTTTTCGTGATATGTTCAGGGTTACCTATAAAGAAGACAAGGATCATTTTTGGGAAAGAAAGTTTTTGGCTTTCTACTACTCCATCTTCATACAAAAAAGGATAAGGGAATCTTCCAAAGAAAGGAAGGACGTAATCAATTTGCAAATAAGTAACTCTATACATGGATGTGTAGATCATGCAAAGAAGTAACTTTCAGACACAAACTGAAAGAAAGTCCTCCTGAAACAGCT
>WOGP01000883.1:0-21459 GCA_015342065.1 Leptinotarsa undecemlineata | reverse complement strand
GATCTTGTGTTTACAAGAAAATTATCAAAATCACCACGGAGGTAGCTATAGGTACCTGCGTGACCTATGGTTTGCCACTTTCTTGAGTGCTATGTCCGATATTAACTTCTGTTTCTATATCAAGACACTCAATAACTTTCATATTTGATATTAATAATATTAATATTTATAATAATAAATATGTTTCGGCGAAATCAATTCAATTCATGATTATTATACATGGCAAATTCAAAATATAATTTCACAATCACACAAAAGCGAAGGCTAAAAATGTATTTTTCACGATGGAGTTAATTTACATAATAAAATACCTGATAATATAAAAAAATTCAATTATACGAAATTCAAGACACAACTGAAAGAACATATTTTGAAATATATTGACAATTTTGTAGTTTTACATATAATTTTATTTATTCTCAATATGTTATTATTTCTTCAATATGTGTGTTACATTGTCCCTACTATAAACATGTAATGTTTTTTGGGATTATTAAATCTATTATTATTAGTAATCAGAAAAAATTCAACTGATCACTGACAATGAAGCGAGCATTTTGTTAATAAGTGACAAGTCCCCAACTTTTCTTTGTTTTTCCAGGCCATTAAGGTTGTGATGATTTGGTCTCCAATAGACGGCCGACTCTTTTTTGGATAGAACCTAGCACCCCCAAAAAGTGATTATAGTGCTCATATCGTCAAATATGTTTATTTGGTATAGTTACAGAAATGTAGGCTTTCACAGCTGGCGTCAATGTTTTGGTTGGTTTCCGGGTTTTGCCGTCGTCTTCTCTGACTATAACTTCCAAAAGGTTATTTAACTGCAACTGCAGGAGTCATCTTCAGTACATTGACAACACCACACATCTATTTCTCAATTTAAAATTCCGAACCAAAAGCTCCGATATTATTCTCAAAATAGTTAAAGTAAAGTTTCCATTCAAAAAACAACCTAGCATTGCCACTCTTCTCTATCCCAACGGGGTTTTTGAAGTAGCAATCGCTGTAGAGAGTGTCTACTAATGGCTGATAAAACTATTTCCGCAGTGACGATCATATTGTTGCATAAATTCACCTATATCTTTCTAAAGCTTTCAACGATTCGCGTCTGGAATTACGGTATGTGATAAGAAACATCAGTTACACTTAGTTTCTATGCAATCTCAAATCAGAGACACGAATATTTGCTCAACAAACTGTTGCCTACAACTTCGTTTACGAGGATTTCAGTTGGTGTTTCCAGATTTTTTAACAGCGAAATGGTCTTATGATAACATGATAATAGTTATACAATTTTCATAGTTAACCTACATTTTATTCAAGACGCGATACACTACACGGTAGTTTAATCGGTTGAACTAGTACATGTAACCATTCTACAATGTCTTTCATACAACAGTAGGTGTGATGCACTGTTTGTAACCTTTGGTATAGTAATGAATATTACTGGAGTTTTATCCCAACACCAAATCGTTATTTTTAACACCACGACACGTGTTTCAATCACCAAGTGATCATCTTCAACAGTGAGATCAAACTGAATTTACATACAATGTTGTCCTTATTTATATTATAGGTGCCTCTGCTAGGTACCTGCGTCTTGATTATTTTATAATGTTGCCTTATCTACTAGTCAGGTGAATCTGATAACTAAAATATTATTTCAATGAGCTATATTATACTATTAGGTATTGCGAAGAACAAAAACTCAAAGTCGTCTCCATGTTTTTATTCTTCGCAAATCTACTGCACTCCACTTTGAGATATAAGGTTTATTAGGTATTGGTCTACTATCGTTATTCATGATATTATTATGTTTACTTATTTCTATGCTCTCATAGGGATCTAGATGTCTGTTGTTAACTTGTCCAACTAATCTCAACGAACTAAAGTTTCAAGAATGTTTTGTTTCAAAACATGATGGGACGACTGCTGATTTTTCTGGTCTTCCATATTTTAGATGTGCTAAGTGTTCCTTATATTTTATTTTAATAGATCTTTTGTCTGTCCATAATATTTTGCATCGCAGTTCTTACATCAAATTTCATAAAGTACAGACTTCGAAATTTCGCACGTTGGCGTTGTCCACATTCTGAGATCTGGAAAGTTAATCGATAATTGCTTTCAAGTTCCATTGTGAGTTTTATGTTTTGGTGAATAGAGATGATGTATTTAAAAATGGCTGCTATTGTCGAAGTGTCCCTATTTATCAAGTGAACATTATTTTTAGTGTATTTATGAAGCAATTGAAATGAATCAAACCTTAAATGGAAAGTGTAATGTATTACCAAAATACATTACTGAAAAAAAGTACATCCAAATCGGTTTAGCCGGTTTTGAGATTAGTGTGCACAAACGCTGATAATTTTTTTGAATATCTCCCATGCGTAGCTAGTGATCAGTTTCAGTTTTATGATATGTTTTGGTAGTACCAAAATCGTTTCATTAAAAGGTGATATGCAAACATATTTTCCAGTAGGAAAATAATTCTTCTTCAAATGTTTTGGCGAAGGACAAGGTTTATAAAATGAGAATTAAAATGAATAGCTGCAAGTAATTCGGTTGGTAGCCAAGCGTTCGACATGAGTGCTTTGTTCACTTAGTCAATCGGCCGATGTGTGAGTCGATGGGTCAAGCTCCAGGCTGAACGCTCGATTTTCACTTGCTAGCAAGGACGTTAGGTAAGACCTCGTTAGTCCTTAGCTCGCACAAGTTTTGACTTCTGAGGGATATCGTTTGTAGGGGTGCGATAGCTGATTAACGGAAAAAACATATATTTTTTTAAACATATTCAACATATTAAGCCAAAATTTCTGAAATGAAAATTACAATAAATTAAAAATAAGCAAAACATTGAGAATTGAACAATTGAAATGCAATAAAAATTGACAGATTTCAAGCCAATTTACTTTACGACGTTTCTATTGTTAGTATCCACAATCGTCTTCAGATGATGACATAGATCAGCTGAGAAGTGAGTTCTGTTAAATCAGGAAAGAAATCGTATTTCTTGTAAAAAAAATTTTATTTGTAAATTGCAAAGCGCTTTCGGCTGTTATACCATCATCAGTGCGATACCTGCAAGTAAGTAATATTCAATGATTTTTATTTTAATTTTAGATTGAACTTTAAATTCTTTTAATATTGTAGAATTACTTACTCGTCAAGTATATATAAGAAGATCCTGCTGTCTTAAGGTACAACAACTTTAGTAAAAACCACTCTGAGTGGACATTAACATGAACATCATAATAAGCAAACATTTGCACAAAATGTGAATATTTTTGTTTGAATATTTTAAAATATTTTTAAAGAAAACCATTTCCAATGTGCAGAGTACGAGGAGGAAAAGGAAGTGAAAATTTGACATTGACATAAAGTCTTCAACTATTACAGAACATATTTGGTTTGACAAATGATATGTTTAGTGACCAAGTACGTTAAGTTTTCCAAAGTGAGCAAAGAAACATTCAATTGGAATTCTGGGAAACGTTCAATTAATCGTCTATGTAAAGGAATATATGATCTATTTAATTGTACTTGTGTATTAAGACAAAGGGGGTTGTTGTGTACTTCTTTGTCTATTTGTAAATCTTCTAGAAAATCCAACCTATTGAAATTTTTTGAACTGACTTCTTTTAGAATATGTCAATTACGATTGGGGCTGAAATTATGTTTATTAAATTTGATATGTTGACTAAAAACTGATTTGTATGGTTTATTCAGGTGTTCATTTATTCGAACTTTCAAAGGTCTACAAGTCCTTCCAAAGTATGAGGCCTCACAATCATTGCAATTAAGTTTGTAGAATCCACTTTTTGACACTTTATTGATTTTATCTTTTGAGTTAACTAAATGTTCACTCAATTTATTTGAACTTTTCAAGGAAATTTTAGCACCTTTTAATTTATTGCTAATTAGACTAGAGACCTTCTGGAAAATGTTTTCATTTTAAAAAGGAAATGAAATATATTTAGAAGGTTCTTCAATAATGGGATAAGTGAGATTTTGTTCTCTTTTGTTCCTGCCCTTATGAATTAAATTTTTGATAAGAAGGGAGGCATTATAGCATTCCCCCTGAACGACCATCAGTATGCTTATCAAACCGGCCAATCGACAGATTTAGCATTAAACAATCTTGTAGGGAAAATCTTCCAATCCCTTGACAACAAAGAGATTGCGGTTGCTGTATTTTTCGATATTGAAGGAGCATTTGACAATGCACTACCTAAATCTATAGGATCGTTTCTAGCTAGGAAAGGTATAGATTTCACCATAACTGGCTGGATCTAAGCCATGCTGGTAAACAGATCTCCTCTTCTGTGGTCACACCTGATGGAAAGTCTGCCTGATCCCTCGACAGAAGAAACGTAGATCTGCAAGCTTATGCAGATGACCTTGTAATATTGGCAAGATCCACACCGGAACGATAGCTGTAATATCATTCAAAGCACGATGAACATTGTTCACAGTTGGTGCCTGAGGGAGCAGATGTCTGTCAACCCTAGTAAAACTGTAATAATGCCCTTCACCCGGAGGAGAAAATTCGACAATCTAGCGCCACTTTTCCTTAATGGTGAGGTCATTCCATTTGGAACGAAGGTGAAATATCTTGGAATTGTCCTTGATAAAAAACTCACCTGGAACGGTCACTTGGAAAACGTTTTACACAAAGCCAGACTATCCCTATGGACATGTCGAAGGATTTGTGGTGAAACTTGGGTTTTAAGTCCCAAACAAATTCATTGGGTTTATGTGATGATTGTCACACCAATGATCACTTATAGTGCAATAGACTGATGGCCGAAGGCTTTACAGAAAATGGCCCAGGCGAAGCTCTCTGGCTTATCTGGCTACCAGAAGTGCAATCAGTAGTACATCGTCAGCGGCCATGGAGATCCTTCTAGATCTACATTTTTCTGGAGAGAGAGGCTAGATGGACCTCCTATAGACTTGTGCACATTGCCAATTGCATACATTAATTCAACGCAGAGTGCAACAGACTCTTGGTTGACATTCACTTCATTCTGGAAATGACCTCTGACTTTATGCCTCCAACCGTCAACTACGAGCTGCCTTATGAAGTACTGTTCCCGAGTAGATCTGACTGGATCCTTCGGCAGAAGGAAATATTAAAAGCAGATAGCTGTTGGTTTACAAGTAGATCAAAAACCTCTTCCGATTCTGGTGCAGGTATTTTCAGTCGCAGACCCAGGACAGAGTTATCTACCTGCCTAGGAACTTATGCGACTGTATTTCAAGCGTAAATTTACACTATTGAATTGTGTTCAGAGAGATTGGATAAATCCAACCTCACTCACAAGTCAATAAAAATATTCTGGGACAGTCAAGCGGCGTTGGAAACTCTTGGCTCCTACCGAGCAATGTCTAAATTGGTAGCAAACTGCCAAAAACGACTCCCCTCGATGGGAAGAATTAACAGATTGTCTCTGGTCTGGATTCCTGGCCATACTGGCCTGGAAGGCAATGAAGCTGCGGACTCTCTTGCGAAGGAGGGTGCTACAAGCGGCTTCACTGAACCAGAACCTGTCATTGGCATCGCTTTGGGCTTTGCTAAACAAACACTGAACACCTGGATGGCAAGAAGATTTATGGACTTCTGGCAGAATCTTCCAGGGAATAAACCCTTGCGGGTTGCTGTGGAGGGTCGAATAGACCCACTCACATTGGACCTACCTACCTACCTACACTCCACATCCTGAGCCTTCTTTGATTTTTGAGTCGCCTGTATATATGCGTATCACATTTGTAGCATCTCACTCTGTGTTCTGTTTTATCTGCATTTTGTAGGGATTATTAAACACAAACCGAGTTCAATTGTATCACTGGTTGCTTGCAGCAGAGGTTGCGCAGTAAGTGCTTCCCCCATAGGCCCAGCCTCAATTGACCCATTCCTACTTCGAGGTATACACTAGCCGTGCGCAATCGTATCATGGCCATTAACGCAACCTCCTTAACGTACAGGTCCAGAGGGGCCATACCCGTGATTGATTCCATTACCGCGGTTGGTGTTGTTTTCATGGCTCCTGTGATGTTTAAACAAGCCAGTCGGTTTATTTCACATACTTTTTGGATGGCCGTTGCTTGTAGAACTTTGGGTCTCCATGCAATGGCGTCGTCAACATAGATCCACAGGTGACCACACGTGGTGAAAGACCCCATGCGCGTCCCAATGTTCTTCGACATTGGGGTCCATGTTAGCTTTCTAACGCACATATGCGCCTGTATTTCAAGCGGAAATTTACGCTATTGAATTGTGTGCGGAAAGATTGGAAGAATCTAACCTAATACACAAGTTTTTAAAAATATTCTCGGACAGTCAAGCGGCGTTGGAAGCTCTTGGCACCTACCGAGCAACATCTAAATTGCTAGCAAATTTCCAAAAACGACTCTCCTCGATAGACTTAACAGATTGTGTCTGGTCTGGATTCCTGGCCATATTGGCCTGGATGTCAATGAGGAGGGTACCTTGCAAAGGAGGGTGCTGCAAGTAGCTTCATCGACCAGAACCTGTCATTGGTATCGCTTTAGGCTTTGCTAAATAAAGATTGAACACCTGGATGGCAAGAAGATTTATGGACTTTTTGCAGAATATTCCAGGATTGGCTCACTCCGAGGCGTTTATCCACCCTTCGAAGCTTGATACCAAAAAGTTGTTGGACGGTAGTAGGGAGGAACTACGATGTCTAACAGGCCTTCTTGCAGGTCACGGTCATATGAATCATCATATCCCGAGATTCGGGCTGTCGGAAGACAGTGTGTGTCGCCTCTGTTTGGGAAAATGATGAAACAGCAGAGCACATACTTTGTTTATGTCCCGCTGGAGACCAAATCAGGTTTTTAGAATTCGGCAGAGCCGTACTCTCACTATCTGACCCGAAAGACCACTCACCATACAAACTGTTCGGCTTCGTTAAGAAGCTGGGTTTGTTTGGTCGAGTGTTAATAGGTGTGTGCCACAGTAAACCCTTGCGGGTTGCTGTGGAGGGTCGAATAGACCTACTCACTTTGGACCTATTCTAACACCGTTAAAAAAACTGTTGGCCCAAAAATAAACAGAGAATAGGAAATAACTATTTCACACTGCTTTGTCACTGATAATTTCACCAAACTTTATGCAACACTAACCGTGCCACACTAACCCAACAGACAGTTTTCTCAGAAAAGAAAGGAAGAAAGTAATTAATTTCAAAAGAAGTAACTCTATATTTAGATGTGTTGTAACTTTCAGACACAAAAATGGAAAAAAAAGTCTTCCTGAAACAGCTACTTTCATACAAACATTGAATACGAAAAAAAAATTCTTTCAAAATTAATAATTTCATATGAACGCTGAATTATACAAGATGAAGTTGTATAAAGCCAAAAACTTTCTTCGAAAATTACATCTTGAAGATGGTAGATTTCTCTTCGTCTTAGAAATTGTACCTGGTAACCATCGCTTAGGCGAGAGTTAAAACGAATTGTCGGAAAACAGAATGTATGTCTTGATCTAGACCATGCGGACCAATTGATGCGTATTCACAAGTAAATGAATTTCAATTTTGAATCGGAAAAGGATAGTTTTCCGAAGCTTTATTTTTTCAGTTCATGGAAGAATATAAATTCAAAAAGGGTTTTTCTAAAACACGTGTGATACAGAAAAAAATTAAATTGGGAGGAAACTTTTCTTGGTTCCCTATTCAGTTTTTGAGCCAAACATTCGTAGCTGAGATAAACAACATTTATAGGAACGCTTCCCAACGTCATATATGAGAGAGCAAACGAAATTTTACTTACATGTAACATTATAGTTCTTAATGGCGTACTTCCAAGTTTTGGGAGAAGAAATTTGTTTCATCTCTTCATCAACACCAATTCTGGATAACATTGAAAGATGAAGCACTCATTTCTTTCATAACAATACGATTTTATATCCCCGAAAGAAACAACTCTACTCTTATGATGACAGATTGTTAAAAAATTATTACGGTCAGTTATTTAATCCCAGCCATAGAAAACAAACTGACTAAGACAAAGTTATTTTCGTGTTTACCTCAATGTTAATCGAAAGTAGTTGTGTCAAAGGTTTTTTCAGTTTTTATCTGAAAAAAAAAAACTTCGAGGCAGATCTGCATATTTTTGTGAAGAGTTTTTATTGCAGTTTTTGCAGTTTTTTTCATCAGTATCTAAAAAATAATAAACAAAGGTTGAAAGTTGAATTGCGTCATCCATTACAAATAAGACCCTGTTCACCATTTCAACGAATTGCATCGCGAAATGCCCAAGAATTCGCAGAGTTCATTGGCATCATGTTCGAGTTGCACTCTTCTTTTCAGTGTCCACTGCAGATCAGGTAAGTGGCACAACGCTCGCGAGTGACCTAGCAGACCATACGCGTATTCTAACATAACCTTATTACTATGGACCTCGAAGTATGTTCAACTGTTTAGTCCAGTCTGCGATTGTAGCAAAAACATCGATTGGAATTAGAGAGAAAATTTCGCAGCTACTGGGTGAGTCAATCTGGCACAGTTATTGAAATATTTCTAGATGAGTTTTAGATTTTCGGTTGAACTCATACATCACGATAGTAATATCAAGTCTGCTGGAAATGAAAATACAATGGAAGATAAAACTGGAATTAACCCAAAACAAACACTTTTCCCAATCACAAGACATGCAATACTCTTCTCTTTTTCAGGAGATGAAGATAACTGAAGACGCCAACTTGGTTGGTGAAATGCGCATCAAAAAGAGTATTGCAATTCTGGAAATAGGGAAAAGTGCTTGTTTTGGATTAGAAGATAAGTAATCGTGATTTATTTGGCATATCATGGTAATTTCTGTGAATTCGGAACGATGCACAATTTTTATATTATATGTAGGAGGTATGACTAAAATGGTGGTGATTGTTGCTTGTATTTTATTTCATTGTCATTTCAGTTTTTTTGCTCAATATAACTGTAACTTTTTTAGCCGATCTCTTTTTAATTTTTATAGATTTTTTCAGGGATTTCAAATCAATTTATATCATATCAGACAATGGAGACAATTAACTGCAAGAGTACTGCATGATCGTTACAAGTATTTGGCGTTATAAACAATTATGATTCAATCATAACGGAATAGCAATGACTCATTCAAAAATAAAGTTCAGTTACACACATTTTCTTATAAAAATGACCAGACTTTAATTTTTGTTATAATAATTCTAATTTGATTGTACAAAATCAAATTTTCAAGGGGATTTGATGGTAAATATACATTTGTTATTGAAATTGGATATGAATCATCTTGTTATTCTGCAGCTTTCATACGATCGCACTTCATTTTCTTAGCTACTTTCTCTTTTGAAGATATGGTTTTTTGAAGAAGTGGCTTACATGTTAGTGGATTCACAGGATATAAGAGAATGTAAAGTGTAAAAGTAAATATATAATTAATTACATCATACATTGTAACTATGGTATTGATGTAGAAACTCTCAATACAAACTATGTCCCCAAAGACAGATTTGTGGAAGAAATTCAAAAAATCGACGGCCTTTAAACCCGAAAAATAGTGACAATGAAAACCGCGGCCGCGAAAGCCTTAGCAACCGATCTTGGAAAACTGTTTGATATAAAATAATGTTACTGAACTCAAATAGACGTTAGTGTCGAAGTCAAATATAAAAATTTAACCACTTTTCTACACAATTAAAAAAGGATCCAAAGTAATGAAAGGATAAACGATCACAACCTTCGCATTGATTTATTCATCACTTCAGTACTTTAACATCCTTAAAACTAATTATAGATGAAATTATAACTGCAGAAGAGATACTTCTAGCACTCAAATCTCACATGTGACGGCGTGTGATTATTTTTATTTTTTTTTAAAGAATAATGTGATATCTCCAATCTTGCATATATCTATGTTTGAAGATGAACACTTGGGGTCGTTTTTGATAACAAACTATCATGGTCAGTGCACACTGAAGACCTATGAAATGAACAAGTTAGTTGCAACTTGCTTTCAGACAATTGGGGAATTTTTGAACCTTAATGCTCTGTTGAAAGTCTCTTTGAACTTTTTCATTCAAAATAAAAATATAGATCAGTATTATAGGGTAATTATCATTAATAGGTAGCCTTATTAACCAACACATTTCATTCGAAAACATATTGATCTCTGTAGTTAATATAATTGTTACAAAAAATCTGTTTTCCGTTAACCAGCTGTCCAAATCAACAATTTGGCGAAGGCGTCAGTTCTTTCGCGTGAGAATTATTATATTGAACAATTCCTAGAAAGTTCAAAATTTTGCCCCAGGTCATCATAGTCAATACAATCATTTCAGGAGTGTATTTAGATGAGGTTCAGTAGGAACGATACAGAAATCAATAAATTACATATGTCTTCAAAAGATGAAAAATTGTTTTCGACCAAATGCATTGCTATGATCTAAAAAGCATATTTCCTTTGATATTATTGTTTGATTTGGCTGAAAAGTTACGTTCTGGATATGTTTTTCGTGAACCAGTTGTCGCCCCCTACGAACGAAAACCCTCAAAAGTAGAAACTTGTATGAGCTAAGGAACGAGGAAAACCCTCATCACCTCTCAGTGATAAGGGTTTTCCACCTCAAACTTTTTTTAAAATTAGTTGGTTATAATTTTTCGTTTTGAATTTTTTATAATGTAACATCGAAAAATACATATAACCATCAATTTTTACCCTTCTTTCACCAACCAATATTTTTATAGCTATTTTAGTAATTTAAACATTTTCAACCCTGATCATAGATCAGTTATTCCCGCCAAGCGTCTACCGGTGTCACTTCTTACTGAGTAAACAGAACGGAGATGAGATGACAACGCGACCGGTCTCCTGTCTCTCTCACACAATAAACCTTCTCTCACTGATACAGTTTGCGATGCCACCGAAACTGTGATTTATTCAATCGAGTTTATGAACTCATTGGATTTGCCAGGCATGCCACCGCATAACTCACAAATGAATGTTGTTAGATCCGTAATTTGAATCCACCACGGCTGTGCAACAATACACGATTAGTCATTAAATGATTATTGAAAAACGTTGTCGAAGGCAGGATTTTGAAAGACAAGTCCCGAGGTGAAAATATACATCTGCAGATG
Source organism: Leptinotarsa undecemlineata (assembly GCA_015342065.1). Classification (NCBI taxonomy): domain Eukaryota; kingdom Metazoa; phylum Arthropoda; class Insecta; order Coleoptera; family Chrysomelidae; genus Leptinotarsa; species Leptinotarsa undecemlineata. The sequence continues at coordinate 10,315 of WOGP01000883.1, read as the reverse complement.
TGCCCAGCACATCATGTTTTTCATATGGACAATTATACGTGGCATGCTCGAGTGGACAAACCATCCATTTTGTATATGTTAGCTAACTATGGACTGAATATTACTGGAGTTTTTTTCCCAACACCAAATCGTTATTTTCAACATCTCGACCGTGTTCCGATCACCAAGTGATCATCTTCAAGAGGAAGATTAATCTTCCTCTTCCAATTTAATCTTCCTCTTGAAGATGATCACTTGGTGATCGAAACACGTGTCGACGTGTTGAAAATAATGATTTGGTGTTGGGAAAAAACTCCAGTAATATTCATTACTACACCAAAGGTTCCAAACAGTGTATCATAACTATGGACTGACAAAAAAGATTGTACACACTATAGAATTGAGGTATTAATATTATTTGTAAGTCAAGGTGAACTTTCCGGTAACATTCACATTTTCAAGGGTAGAGGTTCAGTTGAATTTTGATGTGATTTTGAAAGCTGAGAGTGGGGAAGTTATTCATTCAAATTGGTAAATTGAAATGAGCTGATATTTTCTTATTGGAATTTTTGTAGATATCATTTGTGTAATCTAAATGAGCTTGCTTTTTCCTATTCACATCATTTAAAGTTTCATATTGAATCTTTTTACAATGATTTCAATTCGAGACAGTTCGTTTTGTCTTAAATCCACAGTGGTCTTGATTATTTATTCTACTTTATCAAATAATTCATTTGGTAGATGCACCATGGTCAATTTGTCTTCTTCATACTTATACATTTCACTGAAGCAAATATTTGAATAAACCTGTAAGCAATTCAAAGAAGCATATTGTTTTCAAGTTGGCATTGGGAGAAATTTTCGCGTGGAGTAGCAATCAGACGTTTGAACATGAAGATGGAGTCTTTTTGGAGGTGTACTGGCATGGCTGTTAACCTAGAAATTAGAAAAGAATCAGATATATCATTCGAGAGATCTCTACCGAATGAGTTAGATTTTTTTGAGTTTATTGATACAAACATAATATCAATTAAAATAGAAAAATTTCCTCTTAGTCTATGAGACGAATATAAAATAACATGCAGGATGCAAACAGTAATTACGGAGAACATTTGTGCAAATTATATATTATTGAGAAGAGACAGATTGAGAGAAGTGTAGATTTTAGCCGGTTTGAATCATATTTGATAAATAGGATACAAATATAAAATTGACTTGGGAATTGCATAAAGAAATAAAATTCAAAATGAAAGTGGCATAATTTTAGGAGATATTGATCTTTCAGGTCGAACAAAATTCCTATGGCTGAAATTAAATCAAATAACCGTATAAATGTCATTACGAACTGTCATCGTGACATGATCAGATTTAACTCATCTGTAACATAAAGTTATGGATGAATTGAGTGATTTATCTTGTGATGTTATTCATATCACATATCATGTAATGTAATCCACATAGATGCCGAAGAGGCAATAAGACAAGTGTCTTGTTCCGAAATATCGATGTCCGCTATTAACGATGACAGTGTCCCATCTATGTGATATTTCATCTCTTTCATATGCTATATTGTGTAGCGTTCCTGTGAATGACATTTGTTGCAATTCCATTAATAAATATTTGTACAAACTGAATAGGAGTGTGTTTTCACGATTCAATATATAAAAGTAGTTGTTTCAAAAAGTAGTTGTTTTGATCTATACATCTTCGTAGAAAATTTATTTTGAATTTAATTGCTTACTTCCTTCCTTTTTTACTTTCCCACTTTTTGTATGAAGATGGAGGAGTGTAAAATCAAAACCTTTCTTTCGCAATAAATAAGATTGAGGTGATATTGCTTATAATTCATCCAGATGTGCTATACATCGCTAAACAATAAATAATTTTCACTGGACAATACCGTGCCAAATAACCTTTTTGCTCATTTTATTTTGGTGACTTTTCGGTCATATTCCCATCGTTCGAACACCTCCTTTGGGAAAAAAATTTTTCAAGTTGAGAAAACCTCATTCAAAGTTTAAACCGATACAACCAAAAAATAATTAGCGTGCTTCGTCATCTGTAAGTACATAAGGTGTAATCCTTCTCTGAGCTATAAAATTTCGCTATTTATCAATTTCAAGTCAATAAGCTATCGGAAGAGTAAGTGGTGGATTTACCCACACATGAATTGTATAGTAGTACAAATGATGTAAGAGAGATTGTGTAGTTACGAAAGTAAGGCATTGAACTTGAGTAGCCTACCTTTGGCCAAGTTCACTGCTAATACTCGCTTCAACCGATTTGCTGCTATTTCGTTTCGCAATACAAGTTCATTTTATTGATTGTTATTTCTCGAACAATTAAATAACAGGAATTCAATTCTTTCGTGTGATTTCATAACGACTCTTATAGATACATGATTTTTTTAAATATATTTTCAAATGTTGGGATTGGAAAATTATTTCCAGTTATTTAAACCTAATTCAAAGAAAAATCATTTTTGAAAAAAATTGACTGAAAAGTAGGAAGAACGTGTGAGGTCACCAATAATTGACTAAAAGTAATAATAATGATAATAATGAAAATAATAATAACAATGTTTTCTATGAATTTCACAGATTCTATCAAGACCACTTATTATTATTATTGGAGTTCTTTGTCGAATGATGGACTAAAGCAGAAATATTGGCCAGACACATGTTTAAGGCTATTGTCTGCTTAGAGCACATGACTCTCGGGCCCAATGAGCACTCACCCTACGGTGTCGGGAGTGGCCAATGGTTAATAATGCTGAAGCACCCTCCCGAATGTTTTGGGGCTTTGAAGACAGGGGGTGACCAACGTAACCTCAGAGACATGAAAATGATAATAATAATAATGCTCTTATAAAAGCCGCAGAGATCTCCTCACTTTTGCGGAAACACAAGGATAAGCCAATGCATAGGGTCTTCTTCAATAACATTGAAGACCTTGGCTTATCAAAGCGCCTGACATGCGCTTTCCTCAGGTCGAGTGGGCTGAAGTCGGAATCTGAGGGGTTCATCATGGCTTGCCAGGATGGTGTCTTCAACATATTAGTCTATCGCAGTCGCGTGATGGGTATAGAGATTCCAGATACATGGTGCAGGACCTGCCGCGAGGCGCCCGAGACCCTAATGCACTTGCTATTAGCATGTCCAGCATATGCGGTCTTGGCCTATATCCATCGACATAACGCGGCCCTAAGACTGCTATACTACCATCTACGGCACTCTTACGGTATTGACGAGATACCGGTGTTCCCCTACGCTCCGGGGGATATTGAATCCGTTGTGGGGAACAAGAAGTGCCGAATTTATTGGAACTATTCGTTCCCCACCCTCAGGCTCAAACAAGCTAATAAGTTTGATGTAGTTCTTCTCGACCACCAGAGCAAGACGATATTTGTCATGGATTTTTCAGCTCCTGGCGAGACGAATATCGTCCGAAAAGAGGAGGAAAAACGGATAAAATATCGAGATTTTCTTTTCGAACTCTATACAGACCATTCTGTCAAGATGGTTGTTCTGATTATTGGAGTTTTTGGTGGAATAATTTCTCGCTACTCTCGAATCTCAAAATCATACTGGCTTGCCGTACTAAGGCAGACATCTAAGCCGTACAGATGCAGAAGGCTGTCATTCTTGCCTCACTGCGCTTGCTCAGGGCACATGATTCTCGGACCCAATGATCACTTACCACACGGTTGTGTGGAGTGGTCATTGGTTGATAATGCTGGCGCGCCCTCCCGAATGTATCGGGACTTTGGGGGATAGGGCCTGACCAGTGCACACTACGGTGAAAAAAAAATGATAAAAGGGTGTATAACGATGTCTTACCGCCCAGTGACAACTCTGGCAAGGGAACAGATGTTTTGAGTGGACGCATGCGAAGTTCAGTAATGTTCCTACAGAAGAGACTGACATCTGTCAAATTAAAATCGCTGTTCAATCGACTTCCGAATCGAAAGGACGAAATCCTGCCCTTGCGGATTAGAAGATTGAACGGTATGTATACAAGATAGAGGCTAAAATCATGTTGGCGAGACAACACGCGCCTCGTATCAAATATGTGATGGACCACAGAGCGGCCAACAAGCATTTCCTGATCGCAGTGCGGCTAAGAGCTGCTGAATTACCACGTCAAGAATTACCAACAAACAGCACTGCCATGAGAAGATACGAACACGAAAAATCACTAGTGAGACGAGAAAGAAGTATTGCGAAAAACGACAGCCTGAGCTCCATGAATTGCAAACTACGATAACCCCGGGTGACGTTTGAAGAACCCTTGTGGGTTCCAGGAACTTTGTTGCTCTAGGCCCAGATGGGTTGTACACTTATAAGTGGATAAAACTACCACCATCTGACCAGAGTCAGATGACTGGAAGGGGAGCAGCCAATTCTAGAGTGGTTGACCGAGTATTCGAACGGATATATGAGCAGAGTGTCGAAAAAAATCGCCGAATGTGAAGAGAACCTGCTTATCGATAGATGTGTAACGCAGGACACAGTTCAAACGTAACCTCTCTATGGCCTGAATCGATTATCACAAGTCATTTGATACAACAACGCATGAGCTCAAATTGCATTTTCTTAGATACTTTGCGATACGCGACAAAATAGTGAGATGCGTCTATTAACTGATACTACTCTGGCAGACCGGTTCACCATAACTTTTGGTCAAGCTATAGACCAGAAGGGAAGTATTTCAGGGCGATTCCCTCAGTCCTCTTCTTTTCAGCATCTCACTTTTGCCAGAAATACTCGAGGGTATAACTGTGGCACTTCCGGAAAATGGATGCACAAGGTCGCCCATTTGTTTCATAAGGATGATCTTAAGATGTATGCTTCTGGAGAAAATGATCTTCATCAGTCATTGAGGGTGGTTGAAGAGTAAACGCATGCTATCGGTTTGAAATTCGGGATGTTTTGGCAAAAATTATCATAGATACTGAATTGTGCAGCAAAGCTTTCAAAAAACATTGACATTATTCTTCATTTAGAGAAGCGGTGAATTTTTTTTATAGACATGTAATCCTCAATTTTTTGTCATTGTGTTCTTTCTTGGTTATTTTTCCAGATTCTAGTTTTGTTTACTCCATTATTGATTTCAGAACTCTGGTTATCCGTTTCATCAGAAAACATCATGGCTATTTCACAACAGAAGAAAACATTGATGATAACTTCTAAGAAATGTTTCAGGCTTTCTCTGAATAACAATCACTTCATACCATTAGGCCTTTTCTCCGTCATTGATTTCCTTGAATATAAATCATACTTTGTGCTAAATATTCATACAGTGCATTTCTTTAATGCCCCCTCTTTTATTTTTTTGAACGGGACAACTCAAAAAATTTCAATTTGGAATAATGAAATTAAAGTAATGATAGTTCATTTTGAAGTGAAATTGACACAGGAAACTTTCAAGATGGGGATTGGGCGTTATCTTGAAAGTTTCATTTAATAGAAAGAGGGGTCTTGTGACATCAGTTTGAAGCTCCTGACGAATACTTCACAGCCTTAGAATATGAAGTCAATATCTTGACCTACTACAAAATGGAGGAACATTTGATAATTTCGTGAAGAAAACCACAATAATATCGATATTTCTAGAAATATTCCTTTTTATCTACCATATGGCAATTCCAACAACCTGAAAAGGTTTGTTAAATTATTTGTTGTATATAAAAACGACAAAAAATGTCAATACGATAATGAACATCATTGTTCCGTTAGAACATTCTCATTTAGTTTTCGATTTTAATAGTAGAAAGGTACCACGTCAACAATCTCTAAAATGGTCAATACTCATCCATTGGAAGAAAAAATTTAAGCGATTTTTATTTACGGTGCGACGCGTAACTTTCACGAGACCGAAAGGATTTTCAATAAACATAATGGAGCACCACCACATCACTCCAGACAAGTAAGAAACTGTTTGGATACTACTTTTCCCGGTAGTTGGATTGGCCGTCGAGGTCCTACAGAATGAATGGCTAGCCCACTCGCCAGATTTGACAACTCTGGACTTTTTTTATGGAGGTATTTGAAGCAGAAGGTGTACGGAAGTGAACCTGTTTCAATATTGGATATACGGCAGAGAATAATAAATATTTGTAGAGATATTGACGTTATTGTGTTTGAAAATGTTCGTAGTGAAATGTCGGATAGGCTCTTCATATGTCAAGAAGTTCAAGGCAACCATTTCGAGCATCTTCTGGACTGACTTCAAGCTCATTAGCTCATATTATGTAGTTAAATGTCAATGTATTCAGGCAATTATTAAAAGTTTCGCCATTTTGTAGTAGTTGAAAATATTGACATTATATTCTAGGGTTGTTAAGCATTTGTCAGGAGCTTCAAAAAGATGTGTCTGTCACAAGACCCCCATTTCCAATTTAAATTGTTTTTTCCAGATGGTGCCCAGTCGCCGTCTTGAAAGTGTCGTCTGTCCATTTAACTTCAAAATAAAGTATTCATGCACTAATTTCATTACCCGAAATTTCAATTTTTTTAGTCGACCCGTTCCAAAAAATAAATTGGGGCTGGGAAATTAAAACAATGCACTGTATTACACAAAATATTCCTTACTTTATTCATTTTAAAACATTTCATTTTAAATGTGTTTTTTCATTTACAATCCATATTTCAATTTTATTATTAGGAAACGAATAAAAGGTATTGGAATTTTATCTACCTGTTTAGATCTACTTGTTATAGTTGCTGTAAATATTCCTATCAATATCACCGAAAATCTTTCTTTCATTATCAGCATCTACTTTCTAATTCCACACTCGTATATCCATTTAGAAAAAATATGAATTTCTATAAGTTTTGTTTGTGATTACTATTATGTTTCAACTTGAGAATGATGACTTTACGTTTTTCATTAATTAGCCTTTTCATCATGAGACGAGCGCAAGCGTAGCTGTCATAATGGAATGGCGGTAATTCAAAACATTCGTACTGTTTTAATTTAAATCAACAATGGCTGGACAAGGAATATTATCTCTACAAACAAATAAATTATTGGAAAAAACTATTGATGGTGCTTCACTTGTTTATAATTCAGTTGAGGCTCATAATGGTTAGGTTAGGTTAGGTTAGGGTGGTTAAAACGTCATGGGCGTCTGCAGAAAATAAAAAAAGTGGGCTGATTGTGAGGTTAGGTATGTATCAGCATTTGTTTACTATCTAAAAACATATAAAAAAATAGTATTTACTGTTTTATTCTTATTAATAATGTCAATTTATTTGACGTAATTGAAAATATATTTCAGTTGACAAGAGTATTACATATATAAATAAACCAAGCCATTAATATCTTGAGGCTGTACATATGATATATGACATTATTAATTAGACAAATATGTAAATGCTGCATTGAATATGTTTAGTAATTTTTATTAGAGGGAAATAATTAATACAACATAATATATTGCACATTTTGCACGTGCTTTAACATGTAATTTGCTTGATGATTTGATTTTTTTTTGCGACATTCAAGACAAGGCTTTGGAAAATTTATAAAATAGTATGTGTTGGTTTTGAATTATTTGTATCGTGTATCACTTTTACACACTCCATAACAACACCGTTTTGTTGTTCCTATTCGTACAGACAACATAATTATAATGGAGTATAAACATTTTTTTCTGATTATTTTGACTTACAACTTTTTAATTTTTTTTTACAATTAATAAACTTCAATTTATATCATAAAAGGCCTATGTAAATGTCATTTAAGCAAAAACACATGAGCTGTTTTATATTTTTTATGAACACGAAAATTTATTACAGTTTTATCTGATTATGGCATTTTTCTTCATAATTGATAATCTTCATCTATTTATATTTCGAGGAGAGTATATTTATATTCCAATCTCTTTAATATATTTGAAAATATAAAGGAAAACTGGAACCTCTGGCGCATAATAAATCCAACACAAATACTTTTATCAATCACCCGAAATTGAATACTTTTCTCGGCGCGCGTTTAACCAACCAAGTTGGCGTCTTCAGTGGGTGAAGAAAATCAATTTCTAACTCTGAGACTAGTATCTATTCATATCTAACAGGATAGACCTTCACTTTCACTTTCCGATACACATCAATGATTTCGTGTAGAAATTTTCAGGAAATTTTCTCGTGAAAGTTCCTGAAAATGTTAACAGAGTCATTCATAAAAATGTATACACTGGACTGTTTGGAATTAAATCTTTATCACTATTCATAGTTCTCATGTCACACTTTGCTTCTTCCAGACTATCAAAAGCATCCAAAAATCTTGTGTCATGTACCGTCTCATAAATTTCAGACAGTGCTTGTGATGCACTGTTTGGAACCTTTCATGTGGTAATGAATTTTAGTTTTTTGCCCAACACCAAACCATTATTTTTAACACCACGATACGTGTTTCGACCATCAAGTGATCATCTTCAAGAGACAGATCAAACTAATCATACTTACAAAGCTATCCTTATTTATACCATATATACCTGTTCTAGGTACCTATGTCTTGAGTGTCGTAAATTAATTTCACAATATTGTCTCATCTACCAATCTTAAATTGATTCTACAATGTGTTCAACTTCGAAAGTTGTGTGATGTTATATGTTCAAAGTTGAATTAGTACAGTTGAATTATTGCAAACTCAGTGGCATTTGGAAATCTATTGTAAATGGTATGTACATCTTTACTCACACTGGTAAATTAACATTTTATAAATAACGAAGGAGGAAAAATGGGTAATGAAAACAACATTATCCTGAAATATATACTAGATGAAATTATCAAGAGTAAAAATGAATCGAAAAATCTTATCGAAGTGAGTGAAACCCGTGCACTTATGAAAGTGGAATTGATGAGTCAAAACATCCACCAGCTAGAAAAAGAAAATAAAGAAGTGAAAAAAAATAGAGCTGCTCGAAAGAAAAACAAGGACAAACAATTTTTCGATATTTGGTCTCAATAAAACTCCGAAAGAGAGATCATTAGAATTTGTCTGTGAAGAAATAAAGCGCCTACTGAACGTAGAACTCAAGGAATCCGACATAAACGACTTTGAAAAAAAGGTGATACTCCAAAATTGTTATAAGTTGAAAGGAACAAATGTGAGCATTGTCAATGATCAGAAAATTATTGAGAGGAAGGAAAACAAGATTCTTCGAGAACAATTGAGAAAAGCTAAAGCATAATCGAACAATTGTTACATTAAAGGAAATACGTTATTTGTAGGAAATAAGACATATGCCGTTGAAGAATTGGAAGCATTTGAAGATCAGGGTGACGCTGAATCGAATAGTGAACCAGCGACGCCAAATACACAAAATATTTTTTTTTATCCACCAAAAGTCATAAACGTTGCAGATAAATCAATTAGTCAACAATTGAAGAAAACTCAATCTAAAACACCCTAAAAACTAACGGACGATTTAGGTTTAACAAATTAACTCTGAATTTAGATGAAATAAAGTACTTATTATTCGCTTCTTATTCCATTCACTTACCCAATATGGATTCAATACGATTTGGAAATAACTCAGAAATTCCAGAAGTAAACTCCATCAAATACTTAGGCATTGTGATAAATAGACATCTGAGATGCGATTTTCAAATTAAAAGTATAGTAAGAAAACTGAGAGGTATTTTATTTAAATTCAAATACTTAAAATAATTTTCAAATACAAATAATTCGAAAACATTATACTATGCTCTGGTACAGTCATATATATCCTACGGTATAATTGGCTGGGGAGGTGTTAATGACCGTCACTTGGAAATGCTCAGTGTAATTTAGAAATGGCTACTGAAAATTATCCTTGGAAGAAGAGCTACATACTTCAGTGAAAAATTATTTAAAGAGGCCAATGTATTTAACGTAAGGTATCAACTTATTAGTTAACGTGAAAAACAATAAAACCAGGAACAAATAAAACAAGGTACTCAGATCAGAAAAAGCAATTGGAAAAAGATGTTCAGATTACCTCGGGCCTCGCCTATATAATATGCTACCAGAGTATATACAAAAAATAAATAGTTTCAAAAATACTTATTGTATAGCGGCAATTGGTTTAAATGTAACACCCCGTAGTGTGCTACATGTTTAGAGTAATAAAAATGAGCTGTTTCCAAACATGTTTGGTACTTGTGGTCTAGCAGACAGAATATGAAAGAAATTATTTCTTATCTACATTTATAAAAAACATAGTCGTCTAGTTTTTTGTGAAATATCCTTATTTGTTTAGTAATTTATTGATGTTCAGTGACAGTTTAGTACTACAATATTTTTGGTATTCGTGAATATTCGAATGATTGCTTAGATTTAATTGGAA
>WOGP01000882.1:0-21460 GCA_015342065.1 Leptinotarsa undecemlineata | reverse complement strand
ATTCTTGCTTCAATCCGGCGACTTTCAAGTCCACTAGATGCACTTTCCTTGAACACATTTTGTCTCTTACTGTCTATTTTCCACAAAAGGAAATACGTCCACTTATTTTAATCGAGTCCAAAACACTTATTTATTCTCACAAGTGTATTTTTCGCAAGAAAGGTCTATCAGTTTGTTTCCGTAGTTCGGTACTGTCCACTTCACGAAACACAATGTATCACCAGTCTCTACGCGAAAGTTTTATAGTCAATTTCACCATAGTCCAAAGATTGTCCACCAAGATTTCACTAATTTATTTTAAAAATCTTACTTCTGATCACCAATTGTAACGAATTAAAGAATTTACTGTCTTAAACAAATTTATTTTTAACAATACTTCACTCACACAACTAATTTATATCCACCACTTAGCAACTAACGATTAATTTATTTTCACTGTTCGATAACCTTTCTTTGAACACACGATTCACTTTCTAGCTACATACTCCCTCTATGGACGAAAAGCATGGTTTACATACCACTAATGATCTTTCTAGATGTATGTAGAGGTCTCTGTTCTCGCCTAGTGTTTTCCCGGCGTGTCAGACCCCTTCTTTCGCAGTGATGTCATGTGATTCATTGCTGAGGTATCGGTCAGGGCCGGCTTCAGATTCATTACAATATATAGAGTGAGTCAATAAAATTCTCTCATTCCATTTCTATCAGAAGAAACAATTTTTTGAAATGCTCAGTTTATTTGCAGTCATATCAACAAAAACTGTCTTTCAAAATTATTTTCTTGCATACTAGGTAATTTAGCCGAGCGTGACCTACCAAAGTTATATTTTTTTGATTAGAACACCCAGTAGGTGTATAAATACGTCAGTTGAATCCATATTTTCCAGGTATCTAATGAATTTTTTATTTTATTTTTCATTTAACTCATTTTGATCCCCCAAGGAATGACTTGTGAATTATGTATTCACAACCTTCATCTGAAAGGGTATGTAATATATTGACTTTTTTCAAGATAGACATAATTGATAAAACACTAAATATTATAAGTATGTCACAAGTTCTTCGATAGTTTTACAACTGATAGGAAAGGGTATGATTGTGATATATAAAAAATCTATTTTCCTACAGATATATTCGAAATTTCAACAAGATGTTTCATTTCCGTTATAATCACAAGCAGGTAATAAATGAAAATAATAGTTGTTTTTAATTATAGAAATATGAAATAAAGTAATACAAATTATAAAATTATGAAACAACAAAAAATTAATTGACGTCCTCGGGCGACTTGATTGATTTCAGTGGCGCACTTGCTTTTCCAGCTGCAGGAAAATCCAGAAAAACCTGCAGCACCACATCATGTGAAGATCTTGATCTGCCAATATCCTCTCTTTCAAAGAATGGAATGTAGGTTGTCTCCAGAGGCTTCAATGCATTCAAGATATTGCCAGAATATTTAGTGACATGACTATCGTCAAACCTAAACCAGTTCGTTTCGTCTTTGATCAATGCGTGATAATAACCAGATTCATCTTCAGACCAATAGTGAACAATGACTGCATAGAGATTATAATAGTGGTCTGATAGATTGGAGTGTTCATAAACTTCTAACCTTCGTGAGAGTTTGGTGCTTCCGTCAGAGGTTGAGTCATGTTTGAAGATAATTAGTGTTGTTACTAGATTGACTGCTGTCTCAGCTTTACTTTTTGTCCTACAGTAGGCAGTTAGTTCGTCTCATATTTGGCAATACAGTTAATTTTCACCCGTTAAAAGTTCTTTTTTCAGATGATTCAACAATATGCTTTGCACGGACTGGTTATCAGTCATATTAGGAAGTTGAAGTTCTGGAAAGTCACATACGTTATTGCTAACGTTTGTATATATACTACAAAGTGAACTGGTGAGAATTTTTCCTGCAAAATATCTACAAACAGAAGATGAGATAAATAATTGAATCCAGAGAGATCAGGATTATGGATCTGCTATTTTCCTGCTCACGAAAAGTATTCAACAAGAATCCCAAGAATTCTGAACAATCCTCTTGTTGTCCAAATGAGTATCACTAGTGGACTTCAGAGACTCTAGAAAATCGGCTGTTGGGAAAGATGGTACATTCTCACTAAACTGCAGCTGCATGACTCAAACACCAAACCCAAACACCAAACTCAAACACCTGTGTTTGAGTTTAGTGAATGAGTAGGAAACATTCTCGTTCTTTTTCATCGTTACAACCTCGTTTTCGAAAGCTCCGTCATGAAAAACACGATAGTAGCCGATGTTTCCTAACTCATCCAATCCAATTTTTGTCGTAAGATTTTTTGGATAACTGGATACTGATTCGTAAAAAATAACATGTTTTACAGAATCTGCATCAGAACCATTTTCCAAACTGCAATCGATCCTTCCAAGTGATGGAGAGCTTCGTAGAGGGATCAATTCGTCTCTTGCTCCATGAAGCCCTTCCACTGAAAAGAAAATTACGAGTATTTGGAAAACATTAATATGGAAAACATTAATTCAAAACTGCTAATTTCAATGAAACATAAATAATAATATCATACGAAAACGTTACAAAAACAGCTAAAGCATCTGAAAGATGAATATTTTCGGATATTATATGTACATCGTTTCCAAGCTTCAGATATTCAGTATTATGTATTGCACTTAAAATACATATCATATGAAATCATTTTATTCGAGTTGATGAAAATACTTCATTTCAAATTTACTTAATTGAATTTTCATAATATTGATAACAGAAATTGAATATTACAATATAGTCATGTCAAATATCACCAGCATTAAAAAAAAATATTTGTATTTCAATCTTAATATAACATTATTTACTTTACCCAAATTTTCAGTCGAATCTTTTTGAGGTTTGCATTAAATTAAGGTTATTTTATGCCTATTCAAACTGAGGAATTGGCAATTATCTCTTCAAAAGAAACTTAATATGAAAACATTGAAATGATAATAATTAGTATACAAAAATAATGTTCACCTGAAATATACATAATTCCATTCAACATTTATGCACATTAAAAATTTTCAAAGAATATGAATGTAAAACTCAAAGAGAAATAAATCCTTTTTTATAACATGTTTTGTTTTGCTCCTCTCGTCGAGTATTCTCTTCATTCAATAAAGATATCTGCGCCGTTTATGAAGCGTAAAATACAAAAGCGGATTTGAGATCCATGATATATTATTTACTTTCAAAGCCGCAGGAAACATACATTATTTATGGATACAGGGAAGTTGCCGCATTTAGATAATAGAGAGAAAATACTCCCGGTGATTGACAGATATAAATTCATAAGTTGGATGTTTCATGATCAGGAGCTCAAAAATTCTATTGGGAAATTTTTAGTCTATTTTTATTCTTCAGGTTTCATTTTCAGTGTATCCGCCTTGGTTTTGATTTTTGTCAGAGTTTTTTACTTCATACTCAATACCTGTGCTACGGATTTGATCAGGTAGTTTGAAGTTTTGAGAAAAAAAATTAGTTTCTATATTTTTCAACACTATGTCGAATTTTTTTTGTGAAAGTCAAATCCTCATCCCCGATGCACTTCACTAGAATCCTTCACCAGCGGGTTCTTGATAGTATTTACCTTTGAACTTCCTAGATTATATGAAACAAAACTGACAAAATGATTCTTCTTTCAGTCGATTTTCCTCCATCTTCCTCAAAAATCATTCCACAAGCAATCTTCAGTTTCTACATCAGAACTGAATGATTAGGAGTTTGTAAATGGATCTATTTGGAAAAATGTATTCATCAAAGTATGAACAATACGATACAGCTGGTAACAGCTGTAACAGCTGGTAACAGCTGTATCGTAGGTGAGCAGCAGCATGGCCTCCCATGCTCGCGGCAGGCCCTGTATCTTGTGTCAAGAACTTCTATACTCATCACTCGATTGCAGTAGACTAAGGTGTTGAAGACACAATTCTGTCAGGCCTGGCAGTTTTCTACTCCAGTCCACTTGACCTGAAGAAAACGAAGGTCAGACGCTTTGATGAGCCGAGGTCTTCAGTGTGGCGGCTTTTAAATGGGCCTTCATTAATATTATCATTACGAAGGATCACTTCGTGGTCATTGGTTGACCATGATCGTGGAATGAGTGATAACTGGGGCTTTTTATGGGCTTTTATCATTACTATTTTTTAATCTAATTATCTCCAGAAGCCTCCATACATTCAGGAGGACGCGTCAGCATTATCAACCAACGATCACTCCTTACGCCGTGGAGAGAGTGATCATAGAATTTGAGATTCGAGAGTAGAGAGGACATCATTCAACTCTGATAATCAGAACAACCATCTTGACAGAGTGGTCCAGATAGAGTCTACGGGGTTTGAAGATCAATTCTAGATATTTCATCGATTTTTTTTCATCTTTTCGGGCGATACTAGTCTCGCAACGGGCTGAAATCTTCACGACAAATATGGTCTTGCTCTGGTGGTCTAGAAGGACCACATCAGGCTTATTAGCTTGTATAACCCTAAGGGCGGGGAAAAAGTGTTTCAATGAATTCAGCATATCCCATTTTCCACAACGGATTCAATATCTTCCTTGTGTCAGAAACTTCTATACCCATCACCCAATTGTGGTAGACTCAGGTATTGAAGACATCATCCTTGCAGGCCATGATGAACTCCTCATTTTCTGACTTCAGCCCATTCGAGCTGAGGAGAGCGAAGGTTAGGCTCTTTGATGAGTGAATGTCATCAATGTTATTAAGGAAGACCTCATGAATTGTATTGCCGCAGTGCTGATTGATCTCCGCGTCTCTTCTATGAACCTCTTATTAAACGTGTTTAATTCAGTGATATAGTTACGATCACCTCGTTCACTGTTGAAAACAAAGCCGAGTTCACCAGCTGCTTGAGCAGCTGCGCTGAAAAAATTACTTCAATTCCAGCTCTTTCACCATGCAGAGAAGGGGATCTGTGTTACTGAATGCTTTATGGGCTCCATCCAGTACCATTCTGTCATGTAGACTCTCCAAATTCGAAAGTCTTGAGCTTCTCTATTGTCGGGGAATGTACAACCGTGAAACGATCAATTTGGGATCCAGACTTCAATAGAGATGCTTGATTTTTAGGGTCTTTACGTCGAGTTGATATAGCTCCACCTGACTCCACTTCACTACTTGAAATGAGTACAGTAAGATGAGAATGGCAAGCATATCTGTAGCAGCAACTTTTTTCTTTTCCGACAGTTTTAATAACCAAATCTATCGGAGTTTGTGCTGATACTTGCCGCGGAGAGAGTTCTTCACTGCTGGTACCTCTTCTGAGCAGCGTTGTTCCGCCCAGTGGTAAGTATACGTTTCTTCGGCATCCAGATAGTGCAGGATACGTCCATCTACGAGCTGCATATCCTCTCCGTCGTTTGCGTACCATCCTCTTTCGAAATGGACCATTGCACATTTGTCTATTTCGAATATCATACCGATAGCATGCGTGTACTCTTCCACCACCATCAAGGAATTATTAATTACCAAAATTCAATTCTGTACATGTAATTTGTTTTGTATTTTGCATGATTCAATTTGATTGAAACAAGGAGCGTTGACAATATCGTGGTAGGTCAATATACATAAAATCACAGTGAAGCACCTACCTCTATGTTTCGACTGAGGAAACATATGTTCGAATGGATATTTTTATCAAATCAATCGCGGAAAATATGTTCCTTTGTGAAAATATCTTAATGTATTTCAGAGACTTGTATCAGCTGAACCCAAACACCTAATTTTGTATTATTCCATTCAGGTTTTAAATGTTAGATTTATCAATTGACAAATAGCAATTGATTTCAGTTCAATAGAATATCAGTTCAATAAAATATTCGAAGTGGAAAAATTTATTTTATATTGAAATTTGGCATTTTTGTATGCTTCTTATTTAATATTCCGATGGTGGAGTTGACACTCAAAGTAGATTTTCAAAACAGCATTCACCTCAAAATAACTGTTTACCAGTTTATTAAATTGCAACAATAACAGCAGTAGATTCTAAAATTATCTTGGATAATTACTTTTTTGTTACTATGAAAAATTCTCCCTTTGAACTTAATATCAATATTGACTTGGAAAAAGTTAAAGCAACTCGAAAAACTGAAATGTCTCGGGGATCAACAACTACAAGACATATGCGATCTCATTCCGACACTTCGCCAACTCAAACAAGTACATCCGTGCTCTAAATCCCAACATCGTTGTAAAATGTAATCAAACATGTATACAAGAAGTTTGAATAATGTAATGAAACGCTGCCTCAGCGCTAAAGCTCTGTTGAACCGGCACCCTTCAACGTGTTCAGGTGTGTCCCTACCTTACGCGTGAATAATTGGTTTGTCTCTGTGAATACCCACTTCAATAATGTAAGTTCTTTGATGACCTGGTCGGAGTAGGGCAAGGAAACGACGTTGTTTAATTTCGTCCGGGATAATTGGACGGAATTTGCGTAAACAAACGAAGGTCCTCTGGTTAAATTCACGATACCCTATTGTCTTCGCTGAATTACATTGCATTGGGCGTATATTCGATTGAAGGAAACTACTACTATATGAAGATTTTCCTTCAAATAATATTTGAACATATATATGATTCACATGTTGTTGCTATTATCAAATTACATCAGGTAATAGGCCCATATTTGAATGTTCCTTAAGTATCTCAAACAGGTTTAGCCTGCTTGTTCGGGTGCCACCTGAATCACATACTCAGCGGCGATGGGACTCCTTCTGAAATATCACCAACAAGACCCACATACGGTTGATGTATACAAAAAGTATAATATACATTTAATCCATCTCTGCGAGCTTTCGATGGCCCTCATCTTGCTGCTTGACACCTAAGCTATTTTGGTTTAAAGGCAGGCTCTAGTGTTTGGACTCATCGTTATTTGTTTTGTTAAATTTTCTAACTCTACTGTATTTAGTGTTTGCATGGTGGACCTCTGTATCTAAATGGTTACGAGATTATGTGTATCGCGAAATGAGTATGTGTGTCGAATGCAGAACTTCCGGGAGTCGTTGGATGGTGACTATCGGAGATGGTCTGTGGTTTTGTGTCATGAACATATTGTGCTTATCTCTCACGAGGAATATGAAGTCGTGGATCATACACACTCAGCGGTGGATTGAGGTGTGTCTAAATTCGCACAAAAATGTTTTCGTTGTAGTTTCACAGAAGGTTAGGTTAGGTTAGGTTAGGTCCAAAGTGAGTGGGTCTATTCAACCCTCCATCGCAACACGGTTTATTGGGTTTATTGTGGCTCACACCTATTCACACGCGGCCAAATAAACCCAGCTTCTTAACGAAGTCGATCAGTTTATCTGGTGAGTAATCTTTCAGGTCAGATGGTATGAGTACGGCTCTGCCGAACTCTAAAGACCTGATTTGGTCCCCAGTGGGGCAGGCACAAAGTATATACTCTGTTAATAAGGTAGTTGGATAGTCAAGTTGTAAGATTCCCACTTCGATACCCACGACGACCTTCCCATATGAGGGTTTTGGCACGTAAGCTTCACCTGACGATGCTTTAGATTCAGCCGTGCAGGGCTTCTTCTCCTCTGGTTTTGGCGAAACCTCACTACAGCGCAAACGTTTGCTAACCTGCTCATGGGGGGTTAGTTTCCCCACCTGAGACAAAGTCTGCGTACACCGCAGCTCTCGCTCCTGAACTGAATTTACAGGAAGGTCCACTGGAGTCGTAAACTCGACATCCATCTCCTCTGAAGACTAGCTCCTGAACTGAATTTACAGTGGGGTCTGTTGGAGTCGTAAATTCGACATCTATCTCCTCTGTAGACTCGCTCCTGAACTGAATTTACAGTGGGGTCTGTTGGAATCGTAAACTCGACATCCATCTCCTCTGTAGACTAGCTCCTGAACTGAATTTACAGTGGGGTCCGTTGGAGTCGTAAACTCGACGTATTTCTCTTCTGTAGACTCGCAACTGAACTGAATTCACTGGGAGGTCAGTTGCAGTCGTAAACGCGACATCCATCTCCTCGGTAGACTCGCTCCTGAACTAAAGTAGATGTATCGATGGTGTATGTATTCCGGAGCGTTTACGGCCATCCGCAGGCAGGCATTTTTGAACTATTGAATCTGGAATATGTATATTTCTGCTCACTGGCTCACTGGCAGTGGTGGCATACAGGATTGCGGAAGATAGGATTGACTTGAATAGATGCAACTCCACTTTGGAATTCACGTTACTTCTGCGTCCTCTGATGGAATTGAGGTTGTGTCGAGTAGATCTCACCAGCTACATGGGACCTAGTGGATCTGGCCAGCAAAGATGTATTGTCCGTGTAGAAATCCAACTATTTGAAGTTGTTTGCTGAATTGGGCACGCCTACCGTGCACATCAAGAAAAGATGTGGATAAAAAACTTTGCCTTGAGGGTCTCCTGCTTCCAGAAGTTGGTTGGTGGAGAGTTCTTATCCTACTTTGCTTTGGCATCGTAGGTCAGCCAAAAAAATAATCGACCAATCTACCATTGTGTCCAAACAGACAACATTAGTCAATTTGGCTTCGAGTCGCATAGTCGACGATTTTCATCACTTGAAGTTTCGTCGAATGTTCTTGCCTGAATTCAATTTACTCGTCCGATAGGATGTTGAATCTTTCAGTTCTGATTGTAGAATCTTTTCAGAATAACACGTTTCGGCATCTGGCTCATCGATAGGGTCAACCTTATCCACAGATGTTTTCCTGGGAAAGTGTTGTTAGCTGTGGGAAGTATAATAACGGTGGTCTCTTTGAAGGAATCCAAGTCATTCTGGTGGAAGGTAGGTTCAGGTTTCGAAAATTGTGCACATAATTCTGCTTATACAACGATTGGCGTTGAATTTGAATTTCTATTAGTATATTTCTGATCTTTAATAACTCTTGTTCTTCAATAATGAACTGTTCATAGAAAATCATTCATTCCTAGTTTTGTCAGTTTTCTTGAAGTTCATTATCCTGAATGATAGATCAACACCTCTTACCTGAAGACTAACTTTTTCTATAAGAATATCGTGAAATCATATTCAAGTGCTATCGAGAGGTTGTGGTGACCTCCACAATTCCCTTCAATTCGGAACACAGCAGTGTCTGTATAATAAAGTGGTTAGTCCAGAAATCTCATTAGGAGCTAGAGAGAAAGTTTTATAATTCACGATTATGAGCCAATCCCTTTTCTGATCCAGCATTGACAAGGAATGAAACCGCTTTTATAATTTCACAAATTTTCATTTAACTTGCAATGTATGTACGTACGACGTCATTCTCAATCCAAAATGACCGACTAGCAAAGGTGTTTTATGCACCTCTATAATATGGGTAAAAAGAGATCAAGTGACAAAATTCAAAATTCTAGGAAATAAACAATTGAATAGTCAGACCTGTATTGAAATACTCAAAGAATATTATTTATTCTTTCCTTTTTTTTTATGTTGGGGTACAAAATCCTCTCTGTATCTACCAGCCTATAAATATGAACCGACTTTTTAGTTAGCTGCTACATCGATTCTAAATAGCGTTCTCATTTCTAGTAAAATATGGTTCCCAGGTGAAAGTAATAACTTATGCTCTGCAGGCTTCTGAAGATATTACTTTGATTAATTCGATAACGTACCTTTCCGAAGAGTAACAGATGTTGTCTACAAGTTAACATTGTTTGAAATTATTTGACTTTGCTTATTTTGAATAATTATGAATGGGTAAGTTTTTTTAAATTGTGTTAACAGTGTGAAACTCAAACGAGTTGAAACAATTTCATAGAAAATTTTGAAAACAATTCATTTTTCTGAGAAATTTATCTAGACAATTTGATCTATTTGAAAAAATCTGTTTCTCCTTCAATCAAATGTTGCACTTTAGGAACGGCGAAATTCAAACGTTGAAACTTGTGCGAGCTGAGGATAAACGAGATTTTATCATTTAACGTGCGATTCCTACCACAATTCTTGAAACGAACAATAATTGAGTGTTATTTGGCTCAATTCTTCCTAATCAAACATTATGGGTACAGCTATTTCTCTTAGACCACATTGGCTATTATTTGATACAACTGAAATTTCAGGCGTTCAATATTAGTTTCTCAACTAGAACTTCTTTGGTTGACAACTAAACTGAGTTGCCAGAACTGGTTGTTTGTAACAAAATATAATGGTCTTCTAACCGTATGCACCTAAATATTTCAATTTCATTAACTGACCCTGTTCTGAATTTATTTGCATCGTTAGATAATATGCTGGTAACCAGTTCATCATTAGCTGGTGTGGGGAGTATTATATAAACCATTCTAAATGTGTTTTACACAATGTATCGATAATAGTCTGAGTTTAAAAAATTTACAATTTGTCCAGAATCCGTCTTAAAGATATTTTCAGAGGTTTTCAATCAGAAACTTGAGAGAAGATAGAATATCATCTGCACAACTAACAAAATCTCCGCAGAATCGTAAGAAAAGATCATTCAGATGAATTTGAGAAGGATTTGCCCTGAAATAGTTCCATGAGGAACACCGTTTCTTATTGTTTGATAATTACTCATAGACCCAGTGACGCACTGTCTTCTATATAGCTCTAAATCATTTTGTTTCTTGTTTCCCTAATCTCAATATTTTCAAGCGCACTCATCAGTTTTGGATTGTCAACGATATCGACTGCTCTTGCCAAATCAATAAAAATACAGATTGATGAATATTTTTCCTTCATTCCATTGCTTATTTGTTCTATCAGTTTGGCAGTTGCATCGGATATAGAATAATTTTTTTGAAAATCATATTGTTTTTATGGCAAAATTTTCAATCAACTGATGAATGAGATCTATCGACTGTGCAGAAGTGTTTCAAATAATTTGGTAATGCTTGGGTTCAGCGAAATAAGGCAGTATTTACGTAAAGAGGTGTGAGTTTTAGAATGTCTAGAAATATCTGGAATAGCTTGTGGGAAAAATTATGTATAGCGTTTTGGTTATGCCAAAAAAATTAGTAATCAGTAAAATTGGCTATAAAAACCTTGAGGGAAAATCTCACCAATTCGATTCAATTTTATTTTTTCAAAATCTGCAAAAATTCAAAATACAACACTGTAATCAAAAAATATTTCCAAATAGGAACATAGAAGGCAACAAAATTTTCAAAAAAATTGAAGTTCAGACAAAATTTTCAAAAAAATTGAAGTTCAGACAAAATTTTCAAAAAAATTGAAGTTCAGACAAAAGTTCAAAAAATATGATCGAACGCAATAAAACAAACACCAACAACTTTATTTGTGAAACTTTTTTTGCAGGCAACTTCCTATACTCAAACTAAACAACTACTTTGATATGAAAAAGTAGGTATCATAGATTAAAAATCAACAGACATCTGATTACCAGTGAAAAATATCTTCTTTTTTGAGGGTACTATTGTAGTTTTCACTGCAATGATGAATTGAATATCTCAAATCACAAAAAAATACTTTTTTAAAAGTCTGTATTTCAATCCAATGCGATACAACTACTAATGCAATGAAAATTATAGCGATTGCTCTGCAACATTTGTTTTTGTGTTTAAAGATAGTTTGCCTTAAAATTGCCATCCGGTATAAATATTTTGGTTGAACCATTCTGAGAGTATATTTTTCAAAGAAGATACTGAATTATTCATCAGTTAAATCAGCAGAGAACCTAATTCCTACAGAGTTCCTCATCCAGCCGGAAATTGAATTTGAATGAAACATTAGGGTTTTGAATAATTTCTATACATTTACAAATTTCATATCAAAAAAATATCTTCAGAAGTGACCATCTTCTCAATTATACTCCTCCAACAATTTTCATATCAGATTTTGGGTGAACTCCTTTTTATAGATAGGAGTTGAATTCTGTCTTCTGGCATTACTTATTGTAGAGTTTCAATGAAGAATTTGTAATAATTTGATTTTTAGTACGTCAATAAAAACATATATCATTATTTTTACCTATCACACTATCGGTCATGTTACCGTACATCAGAACATCATTTTTCAAAAACTGGAAAACAAATTCAGAATAATCGTAGGTAGAATTGCCTATTCATGATGTACTTGAGTAATACCACATTATGAGATTTTGACTGATGTCAAAGAAGTATATAGAAAGTATAGAATTCCGGTAAGTTGATTCTCATTCATTTATCAGATTTCATTCAATTCAATTCAATTAAATTCATTTATTAGCTTTTTTGCCATATGGAATATGTTAGGTTCGTCAATACGAAAGTAGATATAGAAAAGTATTTTATTCAAATCAATGCAATGGAGACGCTATTCATAAATATAAAATACAATTTACACACTATACTCATAAATATAAAATTACAAAATATACACACTATATCAATTTCTACACAGATACACGTATATGCATATACTTACACAAGAATGTTCAACAAGTTTTAACCAAATCCAGAAATTCATCAATTGCATATATAGGATTATGGGTCAAGAAAGTTTTCACACTTTTTTAAAATTTGTTGAGAGAACTGTCTCTTATAGTCCTCGGCAGTAAGTTATAGTAGAAACTTCCAGCCTATTCTGGTGACCGCTTGTAAGATAGATTTCGAAAACTTTTCGAGTGTATGTTATTGCGATTTCTTGTCGAATAACTGTGAATATCCGAGTTTTTCTTGATGTTTTTAATGTCGTCATAAACGTATACTAATATTTTCAACAAATAAATTCCCAGTACAGTAAGTATTTTATTTTGTTTAAATACTGATCTACACGATGCTTTGCTTAGCGTATATTTTGACCTATAAATAGCAAAATATGCCTAGTTAAATTTTTGCACACATTGTTGATTTGTTCAGACCAATTAAATTTTTCATCAATCATAGTGCCAAGAAATTTATCGTTCACGCTTATACGTACCTTGAAAATCTTCTATTACGACAGGAATTCCTTCACTGGCTACCTGTTTCAATGAAAATTGCATATTTTTTATTTTCTTCAAATTAATAATCAATTGATTGATATTACACCAAATTAAAAAATGTTTAATGACATTGTCTGTTTTTATGCAAACTACTTGAAAAGTATACCCTGTAACTACTATTGAAGTATCATCTGTATACATGAACAACCTACCTCCTTTGATGAAGTTAGACAAGTCATTCATATACAAGAAAAAAAGGAGAGGCCGAGTATACTCCCTTGTGGGGTCCCTAAATTATTTTTTTCTCGTTTGCAAAGTTCTGTCCCAATTTTGATATAGTTGTTCCGATTTCTTATGAACGAAATCAGCCAAGCATTCACCCCGCCTCGAATTCTCAATGCATCCAACTTCTTTTGCAGGATTTGTAGATTTAGGACAGCAAAGGCACGAGATAAGTCGAAAAATATTCCTATCACATGATTATTTCGTTCAATATTATTGTATAGATATTGTACCAGGTCTGATGATGCATTTTCTGTGGATCTTTTTTCACGAAATCCATGTTGGCAAGGAGTCAGCAGATTGAATTTTTCCAAAAAATTTTAAGAGTCTCTCATGCATGCATCTCTCCAATACTTTCGAAAATGGACTGTGAATGGAGATGCCCCTATAATTATCAACATTTTTCGGGTCACCTGCCTTAAATATAAGTATTGTTTTTGATACTTTCAGAACATCTGGAAATTTTTCTTTTTCTTCTTTGAGATTTATTATTATGGCAACAAAAGGAGATGAGAATTCTTTGCAATTTCTTATGACTTCATGACTTCAACATTCTTAGAATTTCACTGTTTTCCTGTTATTCATCTAATTATGAAAAAAAATCAACTCGTTGTTTTTGTATAACACGGTTCCCAAGTTTTGAGAACTTGATCCCGGTTTATGTATTTCAGTTTTCTGTTATAGATATGATGACTGACTGACAATGATGAAAATTTTGCACGTCCTTTGAAATTTTCACTACCGTTCCTCAGTATCGACAAATGTCACTGTATTGTCTTCATTGAATTGTGTCTGAGACCATCGAAATGCTAATTGACTCTCAAGTATTGTGTTTGAATTCCATATTCCAGTTATTCGAGTAGGGACTGTTTGATTAAATAATTACTATTTCTCGACTGATTTCAGTGAATCTGACACTATCTAAGATGAAATTGATGAAAGTGAGATAAATCTGAATGATCAAGATGAAATTGATAAATCCGTAAAAGTTTTTTATTTTAGTTACAATCATAAGCATGAAGATAAAACTCTTATTGGTTGGGTGGTCGATGATTTGAACCACATAACAAACATCCCAATTGTCGTGGTGGCCCACGATTTGGACCAGCTACAGTAAACATTTTCTCAGCTGGAATGATGGTTCATTTTGTCGTTCACCATCGCCAATGCTTCCGTAGGTTGTTACGTGACCTAATGACATCATGATTCAAGTGCGAGTTTGGTTTTCCCATTGAGACTCAGTCTCCCGAACTGCGGATTGGAGGTTAGGTTCATTGTTCATCGAATCACAATTATCAGTGAAGTAACGCAACTTGATGTCATATACATATTTATATATCGTTCTTTACTATACTGTTCGTGAGTACAATCCATTCTTCGTTTGAAAATTTGAAAAAGTTTGAAAAAATTATTTAGATTTGGTGGTATTTTTTTGGACCACCGCTCCATTGCAACGTAAAATATTTTTCAAATTATCTGATGGTTTTCAGGATAATGGCAAAAAACAAAGAAAAAAGATCATTCAGATTAGTAGGTATAACTTCGAAGGAATTTGATGAACTACTGGACGATGCTTACGTCGCCTCGTTACCATCTGATAATGAGCCAGTCAAATAATAATCAAGACGAAATTGCCGGTGAAATGTATTTGATGGACAGTGAAGCTGAATTACAACAGGAGGAATCTGAAGACGATATGCCCTTATCCATGCTGTACACCAATCTGAACAAACAAATAAAGGAAAAAGTATACCACATGTGTGAGGTAAATTGAATAGGCCAACATCGCCACCGTTATTCGTAGCTGAATATGGCGTTCCAGATTCTTTGAAGAATTCTACTGACATGACACTATATCAACTATTTCAGTTATTTTTCACAAATGACTTCATCGATCATTTAGTATTTCATACTAATCTATATGCAGAACAACAACATCTGGCAACAGGAAAAAACTCTACTAATACAAATATTGAAGAAATGAAGGCGTACTTGGGTTCGAACTCATTGATGGGAATAAAACAGCAGCCAAGCTATCAGGACTACTTGGCAAGTGCTCCAGAACTTCATGATACTTATATTCAATTATGACCTTGAAAAAATTCAGTTGGCTCTTGTCACATCTACATATGAACGATTATTTGATTTCCTCACGTGATTCACCATTGTATGATACATGCCCAAAAAACCCATCAAGAGAGGATACAAAGTATGGATGCTCTGTGATAAATCAGGGTATCGCTTGAAATTTGATATCTATATCGGAAAATCCTCCACAGTTTGGGGTTCAGAGTGGTCAAAAAGCTGACAGAGGGCTTTTCAGGATCACCTATTGTTTTTCGACAACTTTCTCAATAGTGTTGAACTCATGGAATATTCCAAAGGAAGAGGGATATATACTGTTGGAACTGTGAACATTTCACGCCGTCACATGCCTATCTTCAAAACAGATAAGCAACTGAACCGAGGTGAATTTGACTGGTACACCAGTGACAGGAGACTGCTTGCCATGAAATGGAAGGATGAGAGATCTGTTCATCTTCTTTCTAACTACCACAAACCAGAAAGCATCACTGAAGTAGATTGTAGGAAGAAAAGCGGAAATGTAGTAAAGGTGTCGTGTTCACAAGCTCTGGTGGACTACAACTCAAATATGAATGGTGGCATCGCATATTTTTTTAATTTCTTGATGCTTGTGTTGTGAATTCTTACTGTCTCTATAAGCTAATGAACTTACCCAAAACAAGTTGAAAGCATTTAGAAGAGCAATGGAAGATGGACCTACGGCTTCAACGTTAGCGTCCTCAAACAGTGTCAAGTCTTCTTCTAGAAGGACAAGCTCAAATATACCATAATTGGTGATCAAAAAATCGAAACCTCATTAAGAGATTTGCTGAATATCATCGATGCATCAGCCCGAACATACTTCAAGGAAGAGGTGTGCTCTATATAGCACAAAAGCACACCCAGTGCATACCGATTGGAAGTGCTCCACATGCGGCGTTCCTCTCTGTTTAGGGAAGGAAAAAATCTATTTCTGAACTTAATACTCACATTAGTTCATCTTTTCTATATTTCACTTTACTTTCTTATTAAAAGTACCATTTTATTATTATATTGACTTTTTTCCAAAACTGGAACGGTGGTCCAAATGATAAACCACCATATTTTGTGAAAAAAGAAGATTTGATTTTTTATTTTCTACAATAAATATGATTTTTGTATAGACAAAAATGGAATGATACCGCATTCATATAATTAGAGGGAGAAAAAAATTTCGGTTTCACTTGGGTTAAAATTTTATGATGATTCTGAAGCCAGTAAGAGTTAATGATGTATGCTCGTGAAAACCTAAAGCTCAAATCCATCAGCCCCAATCTGCGAGCACATCCTTTGAAGAGAGATATGAAATTTGTAACAGCATGTAGTTACGAACTCAAAATTATATCAATTGCTGTTTACTGAAGCCCAACAGGTGAGTATGAAGATATTTTCAGCTGATCTATATGATTGGCTGAGGTACAGTGGTAGGAACACATACCAGCCAGAAGAGATGAAAGACCATCGGCCGTAAGCATAAATGGGAGTGAGTTAAAGTTCACGCTGAACGTAATGATATACCTGAGAACTGTAGTGGTTTCTGGTCTACTACTTATAGACCATCACAAGGAGGTAAAAAAGAAGATAACTGAATTGAAAACTGGAGAGATGGACCTGGCAGAATATTGGGCTTAGGAGAGATTATGTGAAGATATACGAAACAGTAGCTGAACCTACGGTTATGTGTGGGGTGCAAGTCTGGAGAAATAGAACGTATGACAGTAGAGTGAAAATGTACAGAAAGACGCCAACGGTTGCGTGATTTCCGGTATTGCCCCGCTACATGTGGAACATTTCAGCAAGACACTAGAAATAGAGCATGAAAGGCACAATAAAGATTGATGACAGAGTGAAAGAAGGAGATGCTGCTGCTGGAGGATTCGGAGGGAAAGAAATGATCGAGGCACACGTAGACGCCGGAGTACGGACAGAGGACAGAAAACTGAGCGTATGAAAGAGAGGAGAGTGAATGAGTAATATGGAATGCGAAACACGGGTTGAGTTTTTGTAAAATATTTTGGTGAAAATCTCACAATAAAGTGTTTTTAGAATACGCGAGGTACAATCGTAATAGAAAGTGAGAGCAAATTTCGCCTTCTTCACTGTTCTGGAAATCACAATGTGGAACAATAAAATTTTCAATAAAAATTCATGAGAGCTTTTTTTACAGAAAAATTTCGAACAGACGGACTGAAGCTACCCAGTACCATGTGCGATTACCAGTTCCTCAGTACTGAACATTCACCGCTCTATGGAAAATTCTACTCACCGAGGTTTCCATCCAGCTATCCGAAAAACATCAGATGTACATACAGATTCAGAGCCAGGTTGGTATATTGTTGTATAATTAGAAAAACTTCGGAGATATTATGAATAGTTTTGGAATATTGAAATAATGTCATTGAAAGCAATAATTTCACATTGAATGATTCCACATCGTTATCAAGTATCGAAAGGGTGTACAATCATGATGGTTGGTTTCCTAAAAAATAGTTCGTACACTTCAAGTTTGGTTTGGAATACAAACCAATAGAAAATTTGCAAAGATCATGCTCACATTTCCAACAAGAACTATTATTATTGAATTCCATGAAAACTGGTAACGTTTTTAACAATCAGCATGACTGTTCACGAGCGGTCAATAACGAAAACAGTCAAGTTGCAGTTATAAGTCACGGTCTTGATATAATATTCCCAGCATTCAGCTGAGTTGTTCAAGCATCAGGAATGTGTCATACAAACGTTTTCAGAATTATTCATCGACACCCACAGGAAAATATTTTCGACAGAAAAATTTTATTCTGTTATACCCTTTTGGAACGTGCCAACCGTGATTCAACTGTGTTGTACACTACATATTTTTTGAATCAATGAACCTTTTATCTGGATAGAAAATTCATATCCCAATATGGTAGGTCATAGTCACACCCGATATTCCCAAAAACTGAATGTTTGGGCTGAAATTCTGTTCAACCATTACATAGCATCATTCTTCATGGAAAACTATCTCAATTTGCTGAAGAAAGTTACGCTTACCATCAACAATATCATCTAATCAAATCTTTTTCAATGACATTGCGTACTATCAGTAGGACAGTTCTTCGATAATAACATTTCGAGTCGATGGATTGTAAGAAGAGCTTCTAAGTAACCATCCCGTTGAACTTTTCCAATGGGGATGGTGAAAAATAAAAGTCTGCAAGGAGCAGCCAAATATATAACAGAAATAAATCACCATTTTCAGTTAACTGACACCTGATATTTTCCAAAATGTTCGGGAGAAAACAGAAGTTCGTATATGCTTGTTGATAGTACTCAGAGTGAAAATTTGATACAGTTGATTTTTCTATTCAGTTCCACTTTCCCGTTCAAATTGAATACAAACATCAGAAAGTATTTCATTTTTCCAACATTGGTTTTCGCTGTAATGTCTAATGTTAGATACAGAATTGAATGACTCTCCAAATAAGATATCTCCCATATACTTTTGAAGGAAAGTATCAGCGGCATTGATTGCTTTAGTCATTCGCCTCATTTTCTGGGTCTACAATATAATCAATTCTCGAGCTACATGAGGAGCATCTTGGCCATTCGCAGCCAGTAAACCAAGTAATGTTGCAGAATCATCCCAACTTCAACTAGATATCACCCATCTATTATTCGTATTGGAATGTTTTGACGTGTGCGTTGTTATGGGGAGAGTGGCTGACAAGGGGTTGATTTTTAAAAAGAAATGTGCCCCCTGGAAACTGAGGTTGACATATTTTGGGTTGACACGTTTCTTCTTACAGTTTCAATAATAAAGGATTCATTCAAGGTGACTCGTTTCAATTTGTTTGCACCATATATGGTCGGTTGGTCTTTAAATAGTGTTCTTGATCCATGGAAGGCACAGTTTTCAGGTACAATTAAATGACATTTCTATTCCATTTCACGATCATACAAAATGTTTTCCCCAGTATGATATAACTTTATGAATTATATTTCAGTAGACACAGACTTTTTATGAATCTTAGTACGGATCGATTTTCAACACTTCATTCTATAAATAATTTGCATTTCTGCTTGAATTCTCAAATTTGTTAGTTTTCCTGTGTGTTTGTAATTTTTTCTCAAATAGTTAAACTCAAATTTATTCTGGTTTTGTGTAATGGTCAGGTCAAAGAAATTAATCTGTTTCTCTATCTCTGTTTCGAGTGTGAACTGCATAATTCGAAATTTACCATAGTGGTCTTCAAGCTGTTCATAAATATGTCTGCTTAAAATGAGTGAGTCAATTGAAAAACCTGAATCATATTCAAAACATTTATTGTTGAAATGAAGGTAACTTTGATTTAGGCACACATCGAAAGCTGTCGAAATTTCAAAAGAAGTAATGATTATGGTCTACTTTGGTTTGATCTAATATATCTAAAATGAGAAGATATGTGTGATTGATGACTTGTTTACTTTATGGTAATTCACTTTTCACTTTTGTCTGAATACCACTGGTAAATTTTATTTATACGACCGGTTTCATGTTTGACTTCATTATCAAGTATGAAACTAGAATCTTAATTTTGAAATACCGATTTTATTTGAATTTTCAGGTATGCTGCAAGAACAGATATTTGAGAGACAGGAGGCCAACTTAAAATACTATCCTGAAAATTCTAGGGGTTGTTGAGCTCATAAATTCAAGAGAGGAGACCTATATAAATCAAGTTGCTCGTTTAGGGGTATATGTTTCTGGTTTTGAATGATTTCTTAATTTCCATGACTTCCAAAAGATTCATGTTTCTCCCTTTATTACATATATGAAGGATTTTGAAGTTATAGTTATTCATCTTGTGGTTTGATTTTTAAAGATGTTCATACATTACGGATTTATTGTCCGAACAGACGTGTTCACGCAGTCTCATTTCAAAATTTTTACCGGTTTGGCCTGTATATACTGCAAAAGCATTCGCTACACTCTCTTCTATAAATATCTGATTTTTTCATTCTATCCCGTTTGGGTTTTGCATTGAACATGGTTTTACCTAAATTATTAATAATCGTGAAAGCTGTTGAAATTTTGTATTGATACAAATACTTTTGAATATCTTCTGAAAGTTTACGTGAGTAATTGATGCTACTGTACTTGACTATATTGTGTTCTCTGCAGTTTGGGTATAATTCACTCATATGTATTTTGTGAGTTTTACCTGATATTATCTCTTCTATTAGGAAAATTGTTCACTGCAATTAGAATATTTATTTTTATTTCATCTTGGAAATTCTTTTCCACCTATTCCACCTTAACGCGCATATTGAATTGAAAACCATTATCAACTCTTGACATATTCAAATCTTCCAAGTTAAGCTCCTTGTTCTGTTCGATTTCTACAGTGAACTTAATTTTGTTATGCAGACTATTGAGAAACTTTACTAATTGAATAATTTGCAAAACACAATACGTTTCTGTGAAGATAACCTCAAAATCCTTCATATAAGTAGGTAAGTAGGTAGGTCTGAAATGAGTGGGTCTATTCGGCCCTCCACCGCGACCCATAAGGGTTTATTGTGGCTCACATCTATTTACACTCGGCAAAATAAACCCAGCTTCTTAACGAAGCCGATTAGTTTGTATGGTGAGTGGTCTTTCCGGACAGATGATGAGAGTACGGATCTGCCGAACTCAAAGAACCTGACTCGGTCCCCAGCGGGGCAGGCACAAACTATATGCTCTGCAGTTTCATCCGTTTCCAGACAGACGTAGCCCACACTGTCTTTTGACAGTCGAAGTCTCTGCATGTTATGATTGAAATGACAGTGACCTGTAAGAAGACCTGCTAGATATCGTAGGTCATCCCTACTGTAGTCCAACAACTGTTTGGAATCAAGCTTCGAAGGGTGAATAAACGCCTTGGAGTGAGCCAATTCTGAATGATTCTGCCAGAAGTCCATAATTCGTTTTGCCATCCAGGTGTTGAGCGTTTGTTCGGCAAAGCTCAAAGCGATGCCAATGACAGGTTCTGGTCCAATGAAGCCGCTTGCAGCACCCTCCTTTGCAAGAGAGTCAGCAGCTTCATTGCCTTCCAGGCGAGTATGGCCAGGAATCCAGATCAGAGACAATCTTTTTAGTCTTCCTATCGAGGAGAGTCTTTTTCGACAGTTTGCTACCAATTTAGATGCTGCTCGCTGGG